>JASAND010027927.1:0-18980 GCA_030248195.1 Trissonchulus latispiculum
TGTGCCCCCGTTCAGTTACGTATTGCTGAACAGATAAGATTTTAGTTTACTATGTCAAATCAAAATAGAAACAAAGACAACGCATGCATTATATACGTATATATATTTATACGTCTGCTTAGAAGCAACTGCAGATGGAAGGATCAATGTAGAAGAGAAGAGATAAGTGGGGGTCTGGGGGGCGGAGCCCCCCAGAAGAAGCCAGAGCCCAAACTACGTTGAATTGTCTCAAGAAATTAATTTAGAGCACTCTTGAAATTCTTGCTACCGAATTTTTCGGCTGCGTATTTTGGTGCGTATTTTTGTTTTTGACTGCGTATTTTTAACTCTTTTCTTTAAGCAAACAAAAAATAAGTCCAACAATTTCTATAAATCTAAATTCGTAAGTCAGATTAAGTAAAAATGTATGTAGCTTTAGCTATTCTATAATAAAACTGAAAAATTAAGTTAAACAATATTCAGGCGAAGCCGAAAAATTTTTGGAAATTAATACCGTAAGACTAAATTTTAGGCATATTTTGGTCAATTGTCAGAAAATTTTTGAAAAAAAAGGAAATAAAAGGAATTTTTGCAGAAAAAAGGAAAAAAAGGACGACCTCGAAAAAAAAGGAAAAAAAGGAAAAAAAGGAACCGCGGCAGCCCTGCGTATATAAACAGTGACACAAAATACAATAAATTGATATAAATTGTGGTACAAAATTACTATTTTTGACCTGAAAAAGAAACAATTACCAAAATTAACCTAAAATGAAGGGGATTAGACAAGCAAAATCACCAACACAAACAAAAATGATCACAACAAAATTATTTGTTAATTAGGTACGAATTTTGGTAAAAATTCCTAACTCAAATCCCAAAAATAGCCTTAGACAAGCTCACCCCAAAAAAAATAATGCTGTATTAGAGCCTAATGTGGGTGAGACCCAGGTACACAATTTATACACGTATACAAACAGCCACACCCTAGAGAAAAAATTTTCCGATTTTTGACCCTAGGGGGGGATTTACCGACCTAAGAAAATTGGAAAAATTCGTGCGCTGAACGCGAAGAACTACGGGGGGAACCCCAACGAAACTAAGACAAAAATAAATAAAAATTTGAAAAAATTTTACGAAGGGGTTCAGGCAAGAAATCCCTGAGCTCCTGGCAGCCTAATGTAGCGGGGCTAGTAGTTTAACCTACGTACTAACACCGTTACCACGCCCAGACGTAGCGGACGCGGAGACCGTGGCACAGATGGATAACAGACCGACTACAGGAGACGGTCGGGACAGCCTCGCCAGACAATATACGCAGTAAATAGTCCGATCCTAAGGGCGAGATGACTCGCACTCTCTCTCACTCAGAATGTAACTACCTACCTAGCAGGAGCTCAGTGAAACTCAAACCTAACTAAATTCACTTTAATAAAAGGATAGAACAACAAGTTATATTAATAACAATACAATAATAATACTGGGATGATCCCTCAATCACACAAACAAACAAACAATAAACACTGACTTACAGTTACAGAGCTGACTGGGGTCAGCCAACGTACCAAATGCTCTGGGGAGAGCTGAGGGAGACACGCAATAATATTTACACAGTAAAAGGGGAGTAATAGAATAAACGCGACTGTACACGAAGGCAGAATAATACAAGAGTGAATAGGGGAGCGAGTGTATGGGTTGGACCCTCCCACGAGCGCCCCCTAGTGAGAATTTCCCCCAAATCACGTAGCTCCCAAAGTCACGAGGGGGGGAACCCACCCAATCCCACGCATACACGTTGGGGGAGCTACGTGACTTGCAAACGTGTCCCAGCCCACTGTGATGATGTTATGATAAGCCAAGCGAGTAGCTAGAATAGCTACCGCCAGCAACGGAAAGGTTGACCATTCCAACCTTGATCCGTTACAGTATGACAAGCGTCAAACTCTATGCAGTGAAGGCCAAAAACTATGCTATGCGCGCTATTGGCTGACCCTCCCCACGAATTGATCCCCTCTCACACCGCCTCTATCCAGGTACATAGTCCCAAACGGGAGTCGCTCACTCGCTTAGTATGTTTTCTACATACAAGTGTTAAACATACACGCTTAAACCCGCTCCCCGAATTGGGCCCCTGTTAATTTCAGCGTGTCATTATGCAAAGCAGTGAGCGACCCCCGTTTGGACCACGTTCCCATATAGGGGCAGTGTCAGAGAGGGTCAATTCGTGGTGGGCGGTCAGCCGATAGCGCGCATAGCATAGCTTTGGCCTTCACTGTATAGAGTTTGACGCTTGTCATACTCTTATCGTTATGTACTCTTGCTACTACTAAGTTAGTAGTCTTCTATTTCCAATCACGACTATGTTGGCATGTGATATTACTGGTTTGTCTGACTGAAACAAAATTTCACAGATCAAGTTGTTATTGTTATCAAGTTGTTATAAACTTCACAGATCACATAATAAAATTGTTACTTAACGTAACAATGTGTGACGCTTGTCATTCTCTTATCATTTGTACTCTTGGTAGTACTAAGACACAATTGCCTGTTTTGAATCCATTTGAATCGACCGTATTAAATATGTAAAAAGAAGATTGTCGTTGTGTTGTGATAAGGCTCTGCACATTGGTATCATTGGTATATCACAAAAATGAAGAAATATATTAATATACAACAATATTGTTCTGAATTAGTAAAATAATGTTGATATTGGTATAGAATCCTGCTGCTATGAACAAGTAAATTTAGTGGTTCATGTTCTATGTACGTAATATTACGCAAGTAGGAATGCCTGGCAAACCGTAGGCAAATTCAGTAAGTGTAAAATTGCAAACAGCACCCAATCAAATCCAGAATCCATGTGGTGAATAGCCTATTATCCTTTGCATATTCAATGTTCAATAGGGATATGTACAAACAGTGAGCCTGCAGGAAAGGGAAGCCAGGACGAAGGAATCCGTTTTGTTGAAATCGGGAGCCAATCTTACCCAATGCGGGTCAAGTCGCAAACCTGGGTTAAATTCACGTGTAAAGTCGAGTAAATCCGGGTTAGCTAATTAACCCGAGTTTTGGCGTTGATAACATAGGTCCCTGCAGAGTTGGACATGGACACATTTTTCTTGACCGCGACCGCCCCGCGACCGCAACTGTCGTGACCGCGACCGCCCGCGTCCGCGACCGCAGCCCGCACGCTAATTTTGTGACCGCAAAATTTTGAGTTATTAACCGTCAATTCTGTGGGAAAATCCACTTATTGCATATTTTAAAGGCATTTCCAATGCTTTCCAATACAGCCACCTCACTCCAGTTTTATGCTGGTGCAGCTCAGATATACATTTTTGACAGCGACATTAAAAATTACAAACAATTCTATTTCGTTGCTGCATTTGGCTTGTGCAAAAGTAGAATTCTGTGTGCAGGTCAGGGTGTATTTTCTTTCATGTTTTCCGGCTCGATTACCAAGCAACCAACCAAGCAGCATGCTATTAACGCTGCTTAAAGCGTTGGTTTCCTTCAAGTATTTTTAGCCATTAATAACCATCTAATCATATTTAGAATTTCCATCTAATAAATCAAATAATTTGCAAAATTGAAATTAGACAATTAGAGGATAAACAAACTGAAACCCCGAAACTACAGTAAGGACTAACAGTTTATGCTGCCTGTTCAACCATCCAAAAGTTTTAGCAAAATAGCAAAATTTGGCAAAATTTTTTCAAAATGTGAAGCTGATTATTTGTCCAACGAAGAAAAAATTTGAAAAAATTTGGAATTTTTTTACAACAAATTGGCCAAAATTACCACCATTTGATAGAAATTTGCGGTCATTGCGGTCAAGAAAATTTGTCCACGACCGCGACCGCCCGACCGAGTCCAACTCTGGGTCCCTGGGCCCTAATTAGCTAATTTCTAACCTTCTTGCATTCGGACATCTGTACTGTAAATTCGAAAAATTTTATCTAGAGTAAAGAAAAGAAGTCATATCAATTAGATTTAATGTTGAGCGACCTTGAAAATTAATTCGTTAAATCTGGCACTGAAGAAACTGCTATTAAAATTGTGACTGGGCTACTTTTCTATCCGTCTAGTCCTGGATTTCAATGTTAAAAGAAAAAACAGTCTAAGGCAGTTTTTATCAAGGAATAATAATGTGTTGCCTTAGCTTCTGTAACGTCCTAGTTAGGATGACCGTTAGTTTTTAGTTATGTTCAGCATGGATACCCTCTGGAAGAGGGTCGGCTGAGTAGTTTTAGCTGAAACCGATGAGCTGCGTTGTACAACCATGGGAAATGCAATGGCAGCAGCAGAGAAAATTGATAAGCCTGATAAAGTACACGGTGTAATTATGGCGCCCGTTTACCATATAATACAGTGGTCCATACATCCGTCTGTAGTATGAAAGTAAAATTAAATAGGTACCACGGAGTAACTCTCTTATCCTTTTCAGGGTCTAAGGTGTTGGTGTCTAATTCTTAGCGGTGGATACACAGCAGGTGCGGATACACAGCCCTTGAAATTGGAAGGGCCAAAAAAGATTGATTGAATGAAATCCTAAAGTACTCTGAAAATATACTTTTACTTACTTACTACATATGTGTACAAAAAATTATTCAAGCAGCATTAGACATGCAAGCTATAAAAAATCGTGTGTTTCACAGAATTCCCGGCTTGGATATAATCTGCCACTGGACATTTTTTGCTTCACCATCGATACCACAAAGTAGTTGACTACAATAGTCAGGCCATTCTTCAGTGTAAGATTAGCTCTAGTCAGTTCAATGTTTCTGATGCAGAAATTGATGGGCCTGTTTTTACTTCTCAGTACTGTGGTGGCAGTCGCCACTGCTTGCGATTGCTGTCACCAGTGTAACGAGTCCGATCAAATGCCACTGCCACGTATTGAGTTCTTTAAAAAACGGGCGCGGCGGCGGTATATTGATGAAATTCTGAAAGGATATATGGACGAGATCCTGGCAATGTTTTCGTTTAACTTAAATCAGGCAGCGCAGAATCTGGCTGAGCCGGACAAAAATCTGACCTGTTTTGTATCCGAGGACGAGTGTTGGAATATAACCTATGGATGTCCCTGCAATGACTATATCTTCAGTGAAAAACTGCGTCAAAATGCAATCTGTTGTGAAAATCATTTCTTTTTGTTGCGCAACAAAAATAATTAATTAATTAACATCGCTGTCTTAGGAACTTTGTCAAAATTATTAACGTAGCCTACGTTTTAATATTTACGTTTCATTTTAACTGTCTGCTACGATTTCATTCACTTCAAATTACGTTTATCCTGAAAAAATCGTAGCAGACCACTGGGCTCCCTAGACTGTGATACAAACTTGCTGCTGAAAGAATTTCTGCTTCAGCTTTCTGCACATAAGCGTAAACCAGTGTTACTCAGTCCGTTTTTGTGCCAGTTTTTACAACAAGCGGCCTTTCATGAAACGTAGTTACGATTAGAAATCGTAGTAGCTTAAAAAGTTACTGCGATTAAATAAAACTACTACTATGTTTTAAAAACGTAGTAGAATATCGCAGATATGTTTGAAACTACGATTTATTTTTGACAAAGTTCCTTAGTGTTGTGTATGAGTAATAACATCAGTTATGTACCGGTTAACATTTCTGTGACGGCATATTAAAGCAATCGATATGTGACTGCATTAAACCATTTCTTATTCAGTATTAATTGTTGTAACATGGCTCAGTGTAACCGAACCATGCTACAACCGCGTGCGTACAATTGAATTGCACGCTACACCGTGCAGTACAATTGTACTGCACGGTGTAGCGTGCAGTACAATTGTACTGCACGGTGTAGCGTGCAGTACAATTGTACTGCACGGTTAGCCTTCGCTGCTCTCCTTTCGGAGTATGCAGCGAGGCTGTTGACAGCCAGTAGAACTGACTGCACTGATCCAGAATTTCTCCTGCTTATATACTTTCCGCCAAGAGAAATATGCAAATGAGGTTGGATAGTACATAAACGACTGAAATTTCAGAAGAGATGTCAGTCTTTCAAGACATGACATACAGAAGACAAAAAGTCTTCTATCTTTTTGAGCCATATTACAAGCCAGTTGTAGCACTGCTTGCTGTGCTCACAGAAATTTGTCAGCTTACTGGCAGGCGAAGCCCTCGTGAAGGGCACTCGTGCGCTTCGCGCACTCGTGCCCTTCACTCGGAGCTTCGCCTGCTAGTGTGCGTACAAATCTCTGAGAGCACTGCTGGCAGTGCTACAACTTACACTTACATAATATGCACTGTTTACCAGTGGACAGTTTCATAAAACATTTTGTCAACTTGACTTGACTACAAGCGGCTAGTAGTCGAATCAAGTCGCTGATCTGTTTCATATAAACTTTCCCGAATCAAGCCAGTTCCAATAGAAGTGTATGTATAGACAGTAGCGAAAAACGCTCTGTCCTCCACGTCCTATTCCTGTTTATGAAGTGTTTCGTGAATTTTCTACCAAAATCCTTAAAATTTCTTTTAAAATCCTCTAAAAACGCGTACTACGGTTTATTTGCTTACTGGAGTATTTGGAGTTTTGGCGTATTTTCGGATGCGAAAATCAATATTTTATGATATGGCGTTATCTTTATGGTTAAACTTTCGTGAAAATCTCAAAATTCTTCTAAACGTTCTAATAACCGTAAAGGTAGCACTATATGGAAATTGTTTTATTTCTGGTTTGCAGGAGATGGAGCACAAAAGTCAACTTATATCAGTTTGGATTTCGCAATGCATTTTTCCCACTCGTCGTAATTAGCCACACCAGGTGGTTGAGTTGCACGGGTTAGCCGTGCTCAAATGAAAGAACAAACGAAACTATGATTGTCACTACAGCACCTCCGACCTGAAAAATTCGGGCCTGAGGTGGGGATGCCTCTTATCTAAATTTTGGGGCTGCCCTCTACTTTCCAGGATTATTTTCTATTTTCCTTCTAATCCCTTATTTGTGCTACCTCAACTCCCACTCCGCCTCCCCTTGTTCTTGGTCTTCCATTCACTCCTTTCTCCTCATTTCCGCCTTCGCCTATTGTCTATTCAGTCTTTTATTTAAATTTTAACTAGGGTTTGAGCAGCTTTTCAAACTTTCAGGTAGGTTCCCTGGGGTTATCCGGGGGTACGAGTTGAGTGTCGAGTGGTGTCGTGTTGAGTGTTGAGAGCCGCCTGTGCATAAATCTCCTTTCCAGTCTGGGCTTGTGTTACATTGCCCCAGCTTTAGTAGTGGAGGTAGTGCTGAGGTTAAACTCCCAGGCTTCTCCATTACAGAGCCTAGCAGACTGCCAAGTGCAAGTGGTTGCAACGGTAGGCATTTTGATGATATGACGAAATCCCTAGCCCTTCCATGGGAAAGCAGTTCTATTGTCGAAAATTTGTCGAAAATACCTGTTTTTGAAAACGTCGGGATATGATTACACGCTGAGAAGGTCTTTCTAGGTCAATCTCCTTTGACCTTTATGTTTCGGGCATATTGCAAGCTTACATTGGGAAGCGCTGAGTGTTTTACTTTACTATTTTAATCACTTACTCTTGGAACTTCCAACTTCTGGTTCAGGCAGAGGCAAGGGCCGGGTGGGCCGACAACCAAAGCCCACTGGCGTTCCGAGCCGAGGGCATAAATCCACGGGCTGAATGTGCTGCCAATGAAAATAAAAACTACAGCTACTGTCATATTTCAGTGAAAAAAGATGTTTCTTTTCTTTCTTTTTAACTTCATCCTATTGGTAACCAGTAAGTCTGCGTTTGTTTTTGCTATTTTTTGTTACTTTTATACGTTGCTAACGGAATTCCAGTAAATATCTGGTTGTCTAACCGGTTTTTGATTTAATCTAACTTAGGCTTGTGCCGTTTCTAAATCCGCAGGTAATCGCTCCGGGATTGGCCTGGAATACTTTAGTGAGTTATCGGTCTGGTTCCCCCGCTTTTGTTCAGACGCCAGACAATCGGGCGTCCCCCAAAATTTGTCACCCCCACTCCTTGGCGAGGCTCGTCCGAGATTTAAAAGTGAGCCGCCTGGGCAAAAATATCCTTAGCAATCAGGGCATGTGCTACAATGCGCTAGCCGTAGTAGTGGAGGTAGTTCTGTTGTTAAACTCCCGGGCTTCTCCATTGCACCTGGAGATTAACCTTCCGACTCTCTCCTCTTCGATTTCCTTGGCCCAGCAAGTAATTGAGCAAAAATCGCTGCCTGTCTGAACGGTGCATTTGCCGTTACGGCCATACGTGTGCTTGGGGGGGGGGGTGGGGGGGGGGTTTCCCCCCAGACCTGAGCTCACCACCCCCCCCCAGAGGGGTCCCTCACCCCCCCAGAATCCGGATTTTTCCGGTAAAAAACCGGAAAAATCCGGTTTTTCGGCGGCCTTCGGCCGCCCTTCACCCCCCCAGAACTTCCCCTCCTGCACATGTCTGGTTACGGCTCCATGATGGTGGACATAATGGACGTTCTGATAGCCTGGTAGAACAAATCAGGGACAGCGTTTCCCTTTCCCTCAAACTCGTATACATAAGTTATCAGCTGGAAAACCACGACTATCGGAATTCCGACTGATTTGAGGTGGCTCTAAATGACTAAAAATTACAGGGTTTCACAAAATCCACAACTAGGATTTAATCAGTCACTGACAAGTTATCTTGGTTTTGTCATCTCACAGTAGGTAGTTGAATACTCGTACTATTTATTCTTTAGACTAATATCATTAACTGGTATCTCTTTCCCAAGTAACTGATGCAAAAATTCATTGGTTTGTTTCTGCTTTCCAGTATTCTACTGCCGGTCTGCACTGGTTGTGATTGCTGTTACCAGTGTCACAACACATCTAGTCAATATTCCTCTAAGGACACAGCCGCTTATCAGCTTAGTGACGAGCAGATGCGGTCTTTCAACGAAACTGTCGAACAAATGATAGCCGACTTTATTGCTATCTTAAATCCGAAGCCTCCGGCTAAGGATGATCCGGACAAAGATGCGAACTGTTTTCCCAGCAAGCTTGAGTGTTTGCATTCAACCAGCGGATGTGGTTGCGACATCTATACCTACAGTGGAAGAATGGGACAAATTGTATACTGTTGCGAAAAATAGAAACAATAAAATGTTTTCTGGGTCTATTTCTGCTTGAGTTAACGGTGCAACTGTGCTGTGTTGTGATAGTAAAACTTGTTGGGACTTGATGCCACTTTAAAAGATTAGTGAATTCCACCTTTACTACCCTATCAATCAATTATGTATGAATCATGTAATGTTTAGATGGTTGAGGATAGCAGCTGCAGAAATTTGGCATTGGCACTGGGTTGTTTTGTAGTCTTCGGTTTGCTCATTCAAACCAGTTAAAATGTTGGAGCTGCTTTAGTGCTAATTCATTTCACCAGTAGGTACTTCACCAGTTATTGTAATTATTACATGACAGAATTGAAAGAAATAATTGTCGCAGCAGCACCTCCAACGCCAAAAATTCTGGCCTGAGGTGGGGATCAAACCCACAAGCTTTGGCGATTTACGCCAACGTTCTACCGATTGGGCCACCCACAATCGAACCAAGCTTAAGTTTAAGACTGCAGTGACGATTTTATAAATGCGAACCACCGAAAGAATGGACAAGAGTAATGACTCTGCAAGTTCCAAACTGTATCTACAACTACAATACATTACTGCGATTTAACTTTCACAGTAAACAATACCTAGGTACGTTATTAATTTTCCAATGTTTTCTTTGTAGCTGTAGTTTAAATTTAGACATAATCCAGTCTAGCTTGTTGTGAAATCAGAATTGCTGGCCACCATCACAGACCAGCGGCCATCGACATCCAACGTTCGAAAATAGATAAAGGATAACAAGAGGCAGCAGCCAAGTAAGCTCAGATTTTATCTACGTTATACTTGTCTCTTAGTCTCTTTCCTTTTGGCTGTAAGCTGATAGAGACAAGACGTTCATACTTGACAGAGTCGCGTTCAAGATCGAACAAAAACGTTTTCAAATTGACAAATAATTCTTAATAATGTTGCTCTGTTTACAGCTAAATTATGTATGACGAAAGACTTGAAAATGTGATATAAGTGTAGTTATTTTAACATATCAAGCTTAACTGACTGCTCACATGATGTCATTCCATCTTCTGATTGGCTGCCGCTTAAGGACATGCAGAAAAGTTGAGCATTGTTCTACTTCTGTTAGAGACACTTAAGGACAGCTTAGAGACACAAGGACTAAAAGACAGAGACAGGCATGAACCGAACAGAGACAGAGACATTGAGACAGAGACCTAGACACGGAGACTAAGACTATGAACCGGGGTTAAGCAGTATAGCACTGGAAAAACGCTAAAAAGCGGTTTTTCCCATACACTAACACGGGGTCCGATTCTGGGGGTGTACCCCGACCTCGGCAACAGGTCTACCCGTGAAAACTTCCAAACTTTTTGGGGGGTCTGCCCCGAAATTAGTAAAAATTGTGAATTTTTAACGTTTTACACAAAAAACAACTAAAAAATGACAATTTTTAGCGATTTTTAAGAAATTTTTTGAAACAAACGCTAAAATTTGCTAAAAAATACTAATTTTTGGTAAAAATCGCTGAGGGGTCTACCCTTTTTTCCTTTCTGGACCAGAGGGTCTGCCCTTTTTTCTATTTCGCGGAGGGGGTCTACCGGTTTTTTGTCGGTCTGGGTGGTCTGCACCCACCCCCCCCATTCCACCCCACGTTATCCTAATGTTTGTACCACTAAACCAAAGCAGACCAGACTTGTACAAGACTTCTGGTGGAAAATTTGACCAAATTTGGTATGCGGATTACCTGACTTTGAATACCAGACTTTCACCAGACTTTGACCAGACTTGCTCCAAACTTTTGGATGTAACCAATCAAATTTAAATTATTTTGACAGCCAAAAGTTCGGTCCATCATTTCTGATAACTGTTTATTTTCTACCAGTCAGCATTTTAGAAGCAGAGTCAAATACATAAATATTTTAGATATGCCAACGTTTATTTTCCAAATCTCAAATTCAAGTTCAAATTCAAATTGCAGTCGAATCAAATAGCTAAAATTTTTTAATGTCGCTAGAATTCGATTACAAATTTAGTTCTATTTAAATTTCTATATACCGCTTGACTCTGCACTAAACTATTTTTGCAGTATGACAGGGCGGTCGAAAAAATTAGCAGCCTGAAAATTCAGGCTTTGGGCAGCGACAACTGTCATTTTCGTAGAGGGCAGTGGATGAAATCCTGGCTTCTGTGCAAAGTCACCCATGGATGCTTTGACAATATTTTCTGCTTGCACAATGCACAATTCTTTGAGAGAGCAGGATGATTTGTTCTTGTATTTTCCTTCGGTTATTTCACAAGACATCAGCACAAAATTTCTGTCCGACCAAACTGGGTCAGGCAGTCTGGTGCAAGTCATGCAGAAGTCTGGTGGAAGTCTGATATGCCTTTACACTATCAGACCTTCACCAAGCTTCCGCCAGACTTGAGTTTGGTGCGATGAAATCTTGATGGTGTAAACTAAGGATGGGCGTGCTAGCAAATATTCATTACCGCATACCGCGCTTTTTTGGCGCGGTTACCACGCGGTTAACCGCGGTTTCTACCGCTTATTTTTGGCGGTAACCGCGGTTAAATCAAGTCAAGTCTGCTACGGTAGCATACTAGCAGAAGGAGCCAGAATTTTGTAAAAATTCTGGACAAATATAAAATATTTCGGCTGCATTTGCATTTTTGAGGGAAAATCATATAGAAAATAAAGTAAGTTTGCGTTTTTCAACCAAAAAATCTTATAAAAACCGCGGTTTTCCCGCGGTTATCAGAATCTGCGGTTGCCGCATTAACCGCGCGGTTTTCCTTCATTACCGCATACCGCAGCTCTGCTGTTACCGCCGCGGTAACCGCGGTAAAACCACACCGCTGCCCGTGTGTAGTGTAAACCGGCTTGAAAACTTGTTTTTAAGAACGTCAAAGTTTACATAAAATTAATTGACCTTTGAGGGTCTTGCTAAAATTGCCCCCTTCCCCTCGAAAAGTTTTACGACATCTGAACTAAGCGTGGTCGATTTTACCTTATTTGGCAAATTTTTGCTGAATCTGGGATACGAATCTCAGCTCTTGTCAGAAATACGAAACCTTTCTAATTTGAAAATAACGTCAAAACTACTAAAAGCTGTTCAACGGTGGTGTCTGTATACGCTTCCTTCTAATTTAATACTAACAAGAGTCTATAAAATGAAGAGTGAGACACTCCACTTTTCGTAGTGTTTTAAGTTTACAATATGCTCGGCACATTAATCTCGAGGGAGGGAAGGGATACCACTTACCGTTGTTAATAACCATATGTTTATATGGACTTTATTTACTACTTACGTTTATTTACTAAAACACATCTGATTGGCTACTCGCCTACCTTATGTCAAATTTACGTGTATAAGCTGACCTCCCCAGATCTAAGGGGGGTCCAATTTGTAAAAGCGTTTTAGCTCTTCGCTGATTGGTTGATTTCTATCGGCATAGGGTAGTTAAATATCAAGCAAGCAGCGAAGAGCAAATTGAAAACTTGTAGGTGTAATTGGGACCCCCCTGAGATCTCGGGGGGGGGGGGTCCGCTTTTACACGTTAATTTGACATAAGGTAGGCGATTAGCCAATCAGATGCGTTTTAGTTCAAACACATATAAATGTGTGGTTAACAACGATAAGTGGTACCCCCCGAGATTTCGGCCTTAATGTGCCGATCATATTGCAAGTTGGGGATTAGTAGCCGGTCAATCGGCCCACCCCTAACTCCATCTTCCTTCCATCGTTCTGCAGTGTACATATACGGTTTTAAGAAATATGCAATATTTGCTAGAATTCTTTTGTTTTTTCTTTGGTTATTTTTGTTTGCAATGTTTTTTGGTTGGAAAATAAATAATACTAATACTAAAGCTTAAAACACTAGGAAGGGCCGAGTGTCTCACTCTTCCGTTTATAGAATCTTGATACTAATAATAAGTAATTAAATCCAACTGAATCTATTCCTACTTCTGGATACACAAATTAGGTTTGAATCAGCAGGTTTGAATCGTTTTGAGTTGTGCAAACAATTTCTCGGTTACTTTATTTCCCGCACACTCATTTCTTTTCGTCAACAATTTGTCATTTCGACTAGTCCTTACTCAGCTTCCTAATGTCAGCTTTCGCTGTGATTTTTTGATAAAAGTTGATTCCGTTAAGAACTGGTTCCTATGTCGCTTCTAACAAAACTGGCGGACCTTGTAAGCTAGAAATGCTGCCAGAATAGGATTTCATCTCTCACTGGAAATTCGCCAACATCTTTCGAAATGATTGACACAGAATTGATATCATGCGAGCTGCAAAGGAATGAGTAGTCAGAAATAGCTATAAACACGTGGTAGTTATTTCCGTTGATTCCAGTCACCAATCCGGCTTTAAATAAGTAAGCACTAGCTTCTTAAAACATATTTTGACAAGTGTGAGTATTTGGTGCTAAAACTTTTGGTTTATCAAGCATTTTATTTTCTCTGTCTCTCTTTAATGCCCACTCCTATAGTGACTGTCTACTAGAGTTGTGAAGCTGATTGGCCCCAAGCCAGAGCCCTAGCCCATACGAACCCTGAACGGAGGTCCAGCCCGATTCAATGCCCGGTATGTCTGGGGGGTTGAGTTTTAGATTCGGTAGGCTCAGTCTCAGACTATAGCCCGGAGGGCCGATTCAAGACCCAGTAGGTTCCTAGACAACAGCTTTGCTTTTTCAAAAGCCGGGCCCAGGCATAAACGCCCGCTCAACAATATTAAGAAATCACCATTATGTAAAAATAAAGAATAGAAAGCTCTATTTTTTAAGTAAATATTATTTCAGGTTGCTCAAGATGTTATTCACTTCTTTAACATTTCTATGTCTGGTTCTGGCTGTAAATAGTAGAGTCAAATATCCGCAAGAATCTGGTCAGCAATCCGCCGAAGTTTCGGACGAAACTTCAGAAGACGATTCAGGCATGAAGTGTTTTGAGTCGATACCGAAGTGTCAGTCAGAAACCAACGGGTGCCTTTGTGATATTGTTAGTATTGACCCACAGCGGGGTCCTGTATATTGCTGCTAAGGTTTAGTGCATCTGCATAATATTGCTATAATGCTCTGTATTTATTTATGGTTTAGGTTTGTTAATAAGACTAGTTGTAAGTAAACATAAGTATCTAATAAAAAAACGTTAAAATTTACTCACATCAAAATAAAATTCATCAAAAATATATTAAATTAGTGGCAGTATAGCTAGCTATATACAAAACAGTTACACAGTTGTATGTATGTATCATTTACAATTGATTCGATTATTCTACGGGTTCATCAGCCAGACGAGCTAAAACAAAAGCTATTACTAATCGATATATTTTTGGTTAAAACCCACATATATCAATAATGTATGCTAATATCTGAATTAAAAACCATTAGAGTTCATTATGCTGTAGTAGCGAAAACATTGTCAGTGTTTCCTCGCCTTCATTTAATTTTTTATGAGTACGACCAAAAAATGTGTGCACAAATTTTAACAGAATTTCTGGACATTAATAATCTCCAATACCCTCAAAATGGGTATCATTCGAAAGCTGTTATAGAGCTGAACAACTGTTGTCATAGAATAAACCCTTCAAAATGCAGTCAATTCTCGGAATTCGAGAAAACCAGATTTTCCGGATTATAAAAAAGATTTCTCCAATACCTCCACAATATGGGTATCATTTAAAAGCCCTTGATGAGCTGAGCAACATTTCTAATAGAGCTAACTCGCAGAAATGAGCCCAGTTCTCGGAATTTACGAAAATTTTCCAAACTACAGTTAAACCCGGAATTTGTGAATTCCGGGAATTTAGTGCATATTCAGACATCGGTTCTATTACAAGATTTGTTCAGCCCATCAAGAGCTTTCGAAAGATCGCCATATTGTGGATATTGGAGAAAGTTTTTTAAATCCGGGAAATCCGGCTTTTGCGAATTCCGGGAATTGAGTCCATTTTAAGAGCTCATTCTATTGCAAAAGTTGTTCAGCTCGATAAGAGCTTTCTAATGAAATCTTGTGAGTATTGGAATTTTTTTAAAATTCGGAGATTGTGAAAACTCGGAATTCCGGAAATTGGATGCATTTGCGTGAAAAATTTCTAAGAGTAAAAATGTGCAGCGCGACCAGCTCGTGAAAACAAAATTTTGATTCCGACAGACGTTGAGCGAAAAACTAGGAATTTTAGATTTTCCGTGAATGAAACCCGCAATTCCGATTTTCGAAATCTAGAGTTCCTAAGGATTCTAAAAATAATATATCCATTGTTGGAGTTTCCAAAAGATAATCTGTTAGAAACGATCAAAGTTTGTACATACATTTTTGGTCGCACTATAGTTTTATTATGTTCCATTTCATCAAGAAATTTCATTTTTATTAACAAGAGTCTATAACAGGAAGAGTGAGACACTCAGCCCCCTTTCTAGTCTAAATAGCAATAGCAGTTTTGCTAAGAACATTATTTCAGAAGCTTCAATACAACATGGAAACGCTAAATTATACTACGAAATGTTAGATATTGTAGTTAAATAACCAGGATGGTTAGATTTTTTGCTTTTTTTAATACTGACATTTTCGTACAGTCGAATCGGCCCGTGTCGACCCGTTCCGGCCCGCAGTTAAAAAATTTCTCGGCCCGGCTCCGGCCCGAGGAACCGGTCCGGGTCGACGGGCCAGAATGCTCATCTCTACTTCCTAGCGTTTTAAGCTTGCGAGATGCTCGACACATTAAGGTCGAAATCTCGGGGGGACTACTTGGCACTTACCCCTGTTAACCATTTGTTTGTGTGTTTGAACTGAAAAATATCTGATCGGCTTATCCCCTACCTTACGAAAAAGTTACTTGTATAAGCGGACACCCTCCGAGATGTCGAGGTCTCAATTATGCGCGGAAGCAAAAAAGTTTTTAGCTCATCCTTGATTGGTTGGTTATCAACTTCCGTATGCAATTTTTAGACAAGTCTGAGTTATGCAAACGTTCAGTGGGTAGCTTGTAGAATTTCTCTGTTCTTTTCTTCTGACATAAACCCATATTAATAAACATTTGTACTGATGTATCAATGTCTTTATGGTAAGAAATGAGCGCATACCGTTGCATCCCTAGAATATACATGGCAGGGATGGAAACTGGGTCACTTTTTGTGACCCATGACCCACGCGACCCAAACGCAAATTTGACCCAGACCCAAGGTGACCCATAAAATTTTAAAATTTAGTGACCCAGGCCCAAATGACCCAAACGGTTTCGTGACCCAGACCCAACTGACCCAACAATTTTTCAAGCCCAAACCCAAATGACCCAATAGAATAACGTTACACAGATTGACTCTAAAAAAGATTGCCCCGTTGTGCAGTGTTTTTGAATTTTCTAACTTTCTTAATTTTTGGTAAAATGCAAGAATAAGTTTATTCCACTCATTTTGTGAAACCTGACCAATGGTTGTTTTTCTTATAAGAATACCGGCTAAACTGAGACCTGAGTGGTTGATGCGATAAACTAAAATCTACCGACATGTCTCCACTTTCGTATACGTGCTTTCGTATACGTATACGTGCGTATACGTATACGTGTACGTATACTATGTTACCCAACTCATATAGAATGGCAGAGCAAGTCACACCTAACTATAGTGATTTCTGCGAAATGACTATTAAATTTAACTAATTAGTTAGTGATTGCGCCGAAGACGCGAAAATTTTTCAGAAATGGTAGGTTTACCTTTAAAACTAGCTAAATTTCCACCACGAAAATTGAAACTTCAAAGATTTGGCAAGACTCCTGTGACCCAGACCCAAATTGCCCCACTAAAATTGCTGACCCAGACCCAAAGTGACCCGTAGGAAGCTTGACCCAGACCCACCCTGACCCAAAGGTTTTCCGAAATTAGTGGCCCAAGACCCAGTGACCCATGCAAAAATAGCGACCCAAACGACCCATGACCCAATGACCCACGACCCAGTTTCCATCCCTGATACATGGCCCTTCTGCATATACTAAGATTTAACAAGTTAAGGTGTTTTTTGAAATTTATCATCAATCATGTTTTTTACTCAAAATACCCTCACAACAAGCAATAGTTGTGTGCAAAATTAATCTAGATTTTTGCACAATTAAACAGAACGAAATAGTTACCCATTGGCAACTATGGACCTGCTGCGAGCATAGTTGTAGCTAGGGATGGGCGCGGTAGCAAATATTCATTACCGCATACCGCGCTTTTTTGGTGCGGTTACCGCGCGGTTAACCGCGGTTTTCACCGCTTATTTTTGGCGGTAATCGCGGTTAAATCAAGGCGCGGTTACCGCAGTCAAAGTACTAATTCCTCCTAAAAACTTGTTATCTTCTACATTTTTTCAGTTTACTGGTTCTAAAATAAAAATATATCAGCGGCTGCAGTAGTTCTGGTGACATTGGAACACAGTTTTGCTACTTCTTGCTTGCAGTTTTATTTTATTTCCTACAACTGAACAAGATTATATGATGCTGATCTGTACGTTCTTCGTGGCGTCGTGTCATTACTAGAATTAGATGATTGGCCTTTTCTTGCCACGGCAGCTGTTAAATTTTTGGGTCGCGACGTTTCGCCCATCTTTACCTATGGGCGTCTTCAGGCTAAGGTCTAGCCTGAAGACGGCCATAGGTAAAGATGGGCGAAACGTCGCGACCCAAAATTTAACAGCTGCCGTGGCAAGAAAAGGCCAATCATCTAATTCTAGTAAAGATTATATGAGCTGGGAAAAAATCAGAGATTTTGGTTTAGTTCCAGCTTGGAAAGGGCGTGTTTAGTAGGGGTTTATTTCTTAAATTTATAAATGAAATAAAATATGTGAAATGCTGAACTAGAAGCAAAATCCGTCATGATTGCTCTTTAATGTTTTCACCCTGCACATGTGGCAAATTCTGGTTCCGGAGAAATTATTCCTATTTTTAAGAATCAAACTGCTATATCATTTATGAAGGCCTTTACAGCATACCTGACTTAACCGGTTAACTACTAGTGATGTGGATCGGATCGGATCGGCAGCTAAAAATTTAACCGATCCGATCCAGCAAAATTATTCATCGATCCGATCCGATCCGATCCAGATCCTGGATCGGTCGGTCCGATCCGATCCGGCGATCCGAAATGATTTCTTCAAAAAGCTAAATGGAACTAGATTTAAAGTCGGTTTTTGCCGTGTCAAACATATCTTACTCTCACACACTGGTTTCACTAAAATTTCTTCATTTTATCATTCCGAAATACTAAAGTGCAATTGCTTAAATTGTATAGATTAAGCAAAAGAAGTAAAATTACTCAAAATAGTGAGGCCGATGATGATCTCGGCCTGCTTACCAACATGCAAATTTAATATTACCAATTTAAGACAATACAAATTTAACATATCAGTTAAAACCATAATTATTATATTTAATTCCAATTTGAAGTAAAATTTATTGGGTTGCCGCTTTTTCACAAAAAGGCAACCCTTTGTGTTGGGTATGTCCGTTATTATTTATTATTTCTTGCCGAATGTGTCCCCCCCTCTAACTTTTGATTGGCTGGACCGATCCGGCTGAAATTTTTAGGGGGAGTTGGGGGTGACCTAAAGCGCTCCCGGAAGCGCGGGCAGTTCGGTACTTCCCGGATTCCGGGAATGGCGGTACCCGGAATTTTTTAGAATGGTAAGGGGGGGGACCAAGGGAAACGTAAAAATTTATCTCCGATTTTGCTTAAAAGTTGGTCATAGGGTAATTCGACCACGCTGATTTCGAAACTGAAATCGAAATTTCCGGAAAATTTCCGGATTTCGAGATATTCGACCCGGAAAATTCCGGATTTTGAAAAATTTCTCCAAAAGTGGCCAATATGGTACTCAAATGAAAGAGCACGTGGAGCTGAACAACGTTCCTTCTTGAGACGTTTTCTGGAAATTCGCCTAGCGAAAGTTATGGGCGAAAAACTGAAA
>JASAND010027928.1:0-21790 GCA_030248195.1 Trissonchulus latispiculum
TACTCGTCGTGTAGATTCCAACGATACCAAACTTGCCGAGTTTCGTTCAGTATTGAGCTGGCACGGTGCTCGAACGAGTCTCAAAGGGCCGCGCAGCGCCTTTTACACCCATATTATAGGGGGTCGCTCTCGCGCCCCCCTATAATATACAAGTAACAAAAATGCTCCGCACAAAAGGGGATAATATGTGTGTTGGGCTGGGCCTATGTCTATCCTTTATATTCCGGTTGAGAAAGGCATAAATCCGACACCGCAAATGTTGCTCAGCTCACTTAGGGCTTTCATTTGGTGCCAAACTTTACCACTTTTGAAGAATTTCCATTTTGATCAAAATCGCCTAAGTCCCCACCCCACCCCACCACAGCACTCTACAGCCACATTTTGCATGCAGTTCTATGACAAAAGTTTCACAGCTCGCTTAGGGCTTTCATTTTGTACCAAATTTGACCACTTTTGAAAACTTTCATTTTTGACCGAAAATCGCCTAAGTCCCCACCCCACCCCACCACAGCACTCTACAGCCACTTTGAGCATGCAGTTCTATGACAAACGTTGCTCAGCTCGCTTAGGGCTTTCATTTGGTACCAAATTTGACCACTTTTGAAAACTTCCATTCCATTTTTGACCACTTGACCCCCCACCCGACTGACCCTTCAAACGGCAAAGTGGAACCAGTCCAGCAAAATAGGTATGTCGGGCGGCAAAACGGATACCGGGTTTGAGCTGGGCACACCAGAAAACCCCTATAGACAAAGTTTTGAGAGGCCAGGTAGAGCCTACTATGGACCTCCAGGAAGCGGTTTCCGACATGACCCTCCAGACGGCAAAATTAGAACCAGCACAGCAAGATGGATGAGTCCTACGGCGGAAAGGACACCGGGAATGAGCTGGGCGCACCAGAAAACCCCTATAGACAAAAGTTTTGAGAGGCCAGGTAAGACCTACTATGGACCTCCAGGAAGCGGTTTCCGACTTGACCCTCCCGACGGCAAAGTGGAACCAGCCCAGCAAGATGGGTGGGTCTGACGGTAAAACTGACTGCGGGAATCGATTCTCCGTGCCAGAAAACCATTGTATGGAAGATTTGAGCGTTCAAAGTTAAATAGATAGCGAGAAATTTCGATTTTTCATTTTTCGAATTTTCGCCATCTTTGACGGGCCACTGTGGTCGCTGGGGAAGTGATAGAGAAACGCAATCTGGACCGTTAGTTAGTTCAATATATGTAATTTCTGAATATAAAAAGAAATCAGCTCCAGCTCGTAACGTTCGACCTGAGCGACGACCACAAAAATGGTCACTTTTCGCTATGAGCCGACTTTGCGGCGCCACGGCGGCGCTGTGGCGCAGCTGCGGCGCAAAAAAAGTTGTGATTCTTAAATTCTTTAGAGGGTACTACTAGACCCCATTTCCCTTTAGGTTGGCCCACCGCTGCAGATCACGTGAAAGCGGCGAACATTATGTACAATACAACCATCAAATAGGAGAAACCGGAAAAAAACATCGCGCCATAACCGGTCCGGGGCGCAACTTTTTAACGGTAAGTGATACGGGGCTGAAACTTCACAGACATACTAAACTCGATGTGCTCTACAATTTGCGCATGAAATCTGCGCAGGATCTGCGCAGGATTTTGCGCAGCTTCTGCGCAGCTTATTTTACACTGTCTCCAGCCACTTTTCACACATATTATAGGGGTCGCTGCCGCGACCCCTATGATATATACAGGTCCAGGTACCTCGTGCAAATCTTCAAGCACCAATTGTGGCCGACTGGGTAGTGCTCCAAGTTCTATATCGTCATCAGAATCCAGCATTTTAACAGAAATGCGCCAGCCAGCACTGTACGTATGAAATATACAGTCTATAACACAGAGCACACTACATAACTTGGGGAATCCCACACGAAATTATTGACACTCCTCGACCCAAAACATAGATGTGCATATCTTGAGAAAATATTTGGGAAGTAGACATATGGGTGGATCGGGTCAGGCGATTTTAGACGGGATGAAGTCCCAGAAATCCAATGGGCGAAGGGGTTATTTTTTAAACTTTTTAAAATTTCCATTATCAAGTTTATAACAAATTACAATTTACAAAATTTCCTCAGTCCCCACCCACAACCCCAAGTGTAGAAACGATACACAAGTGCAGTTTGCAATTTGCAAAATTTTGGTTTGAATGATTCGAAAATAACCTTGAAGCACGAAAGTACGCACATCTAAATTTATTTTATTTTGTAGTATATATGTTACGTACCGTATGAGATTTTGTACCGTATAATACGGTACGACAATTTTCGTACCGTATTAAACGGTACGTACCGTATAATACGGTACAACTTTTTCTGTACCGTATTGCAAATAACTGAACTGAATACTGCTGTTAAATAATGTTAAGTAAAACAAATAATACAAATTTTGCACTTGTTACAAAATAACGTCTCAAGATGTCGTTTCCGGCAAAACCGTATTTTTGCACTAAAAATTAACTTTTTTCCTGTGCATACTAAAACCAAAGCGCTGTTGCAGACGATTGTATTTGGAGAAAGCCCCAAGCTATAGATTTTAAAGCACCTTTTGCAAAACTTTTCGGAAATATCTGTCGTATGCTAAAATTATCAAAGAATTATAAATTATTGAATTGCCACAATCTGTATAAATGAAAAATATAGAAACTGAAATATATATATTATATATATATATATAGACATTAAAATATTTTTGTAATTTTCATTTTCATAATATTCAAGATACATATGTATAGCTTAAAATAACGAAAATACAAATAAACAAACAAATAAATGTTAAGACTTCAAAAATTTTTAATTTTATATTAAGTGCTTAGATTTGAATGACATTCAAATATTTTCAGACGGTTTAGTTGGAAGCTATATCTTGAGACGCTATTTTTGGGAAGAAAACGATGAAGATGAAGAAACGAAATAGTTCCATCCTCGTTCCTTAAATAAAACAAATTATACAAATTTTGCAGTTTTGCTACAAAAACAGCTTCTCACTATATATTTCTCCGCCGACAAAACCGTCTGAAAATATTTTATAATTCTTTGATAATTTTAGCATACGACAAATGTTTCCGAAAACTTTTGCAAAAGGTGCTTTAAAATCTACATAGCTTGGGGCTTTCTGCGAAGCCCCCCACCATAGCTGGCTTTTTCGTACAGGGGGGGGGGGGCTGGGACCCCTCCAGAAATCCGTTCCCCCTCCAGACTTGGGTCACCCCCTCCCGAACACAGGTGTGCCTGGGGTGGGGGTGGCATAGGTGAACCAGGCTACAGTTTGCCCCCTGTGAGACCCTCCCCCCACGAGAAGGCCAGACCCCCCACCCCCATCCCCGACCTCGACTATATATTTATACTCCCCCCCCCCCAAGCCGAGCTCAGACCCCCCCTCCCCCCCTAAAATGGGGTTCAAACAAGAGAAAAAATGCCAAATTTTTGCAAAATTTTTTGCAATTTTTCAAAACTTTTCCGAAAAAATTGGCTGGAATAGCTAAAAACACTAAAAAATAAACTCTAAAACGCAATACGAGTAGTTTTTGAGTAGATTTATGACGAAAATAGCAGATTTTATGTCAAAAAAGGGCCATTTTTAGCTGAAAAAAATTTGGGTACAGTTTGGGTACAGTTTTTCAAAATTTCCGATTTTTTAGACCCCCCTGCCCTAGCCCTGACCATAGGTGTACCACCTGTTTGGGTTGGGGGGGGGAGTAAAAAGTCCAAATCTGGCTTGGGGGGGTCTCAAAAATCGAAAATTTTCAAAAAAAAACTGTACCCAAACTGTACCCAAATTTTTTTCAGCTAAAAATGGCCCTTTTTGGACATAAAATCGACTATTTTCGACATAAGTCTAATAAAAAAACACTCGTATTGCGTTTTAAAACCTATTTTTAGCGTTTTTAACTGTTTCTAGACAATTTTTCCAAAAATTTTTGAAAAAGTGCAAACATTTTTGCAAAAATTTAGCATTTTTTCTCTTGTTTGGACCCCATTTTAGGGGGGAGGGGGTCTGAGCTCGGCTTGGGGGGGGAAGTAGTCGAGGTCGGGTATGGGGGATGGGGGGTCTGGCCTCTCTGTGGGGGGGGGGGTCTCACAGGGGGGTAAACTGTAGCCTGGTTCACCTATGCCCCAAGCCAGATTTGGACTTTTTACTCCCCCCCCCCAACCCAAACAGGTGGTACACCTATGGGGGGTGGGGGGGGGGGGGGCGGGAACCCCTCCCCTCCCCCTAAATGGAAAATGGAAAATGGAGTGCCGACCCCACCCTCAAAATTTTGGAGGCAGACCCCATCCACAAATGGCCAAATCCCAGACCCCACCCACCCAAATTTGCCAGACCCCACCCTTAAAATTTTGAAAATTTTGAAAAAAAACATTCGAAATTTTTGCAAAAAATCCAAGTTTTCTCGAATAAATGAGCAAAAATGAAGAAATATTGTTGATTTTTAGTTGGAAATAACGCTTTTAGCAAATTTGTGAATTTTTTATTAATTTTTTGCCAAAAATTTTTTTTACGCCCCCCCCCCCTAATTCGATATTTCCGGACCCCACCCCACCTCAAAACGGCTGACCATAGTTACCCTGGAAATTTTGTTTGGGGGGCAAACTTCGAAAATTTGGTGGTCGACCCCCCAAATGTGATGGGGAGTATAGGCCCCCCCCCCCCCTCCCGAACCCCCCCCCCCCCTCCCCAGATTCGGCCTTCAGAATATTCAAAAAAAAAAATGGTCGAAAAGCGCAAAATTTTCTGTATTTTAACGCTTTTTTTTGTCATAACAAGGCTTGTTTTTATCGTTTTAAGCGTTTTTACACCGTTTTAAACCAATTTGAAGCCAAAATTTTAGAAAAATATTTCAGAAAATGACCATTTTTAGCAAAATTTAGCTAACTTTTTGGGTCCAAAAATCGTTGGGGGGGGAAAGATAGGAGGGGGGGGAGGAGGGGGGGGGGGAAAAATCGATGGGGGGATAAAAAATCGGCAAAAATTTAGAAAAAATCGCGATCACGAAAAAACGATTACAACAAAAATCAACAAATCCAGCCATTTAGTCGAAAAACGGATGGCAAAAACCCAATGCAAAAAATCGAATACAATGAGGCAAAATTCAAAACGATGGGGCGGAAAATGGGGGGGGGGCGAGGTGGCGATAGGGAGGCGACCAAAAATCGAGGGGGCGCGGATCCATGGGGGGAGGCCCCACGGGGGGATAAAGAACAAAAATATAGGAAGGAAGGCAGCAGATAATGAGCAAAGCAATAATGAACCAACAAATTGGAGCGGCGAGAAGAAATGAAGGAAATCAAAAATGGAAATCCAAACCCACGAAAGCGATCAAAATATCAAAGAAAACGCAAGAAGGAGGAGCCAAATTAATACACGAAGAGAAATAGGGGCACCAAAAGCAAAAACGACAAAGAAACCAAGGAGAAACAACCGAAAACAAAAAAAAATAGAAAAGGGGAGAAGAAAGAAAGGGGGGGAGAAAAGGGGGGAGGAAGTTCGGGGGGGGGGGAGGTCAAAATTTGGTAAAAATTTTGGAGGGATAGCCCCCCCCCCCCCCCCGGGGGTTCCCCCCCCCCGTTTCCAAAACTTTGCCCTGGCAGCGGTCCAAATTCGTTGGTCGAAACTGGTGGGTAGTGTGGGTGGGAGTCGCATGTAAATCCATATGAGTACTCAGAAACCGGTTGGGAGGAAATAGGATTGAGTGCGTTCAGGAGTAAATTTACTAAAGGATCCGTTTAAGGGGACGCTTGCATTATCGGGATTAGAGATATAAAATTTAGACCGATAGCTCAATTTTAAAGAAATCCCAACTAAACTTACTTTGGTTGGCGGGGCATCTTTTGACAAAATTTCGGCAACGGAGACCACGTGCTTGGCTAGCTACCGGTATGGCTTAAAATTTCGAAATTTTATTAAAGCTGCAAACGACAACGTCGAATGCACTAGGTGAAAGAGCATAAAAAGCCCGTTACAACGATGTGCATATCTCTCCTGTACGTGGTTGCAATCAAAAGTTACAGGCGGTTGAATATATGACAAAGTTACGTTTACCATTCCCAACGCGAATGCCAATGTAAAAACCAATCGTTCGGAAATGAATTCTACAGGGCTTTTCACGTTGCTTTTGTGTTGGATTTGTTTATTATTTTATGAAATACACTGTGCGACTTGTTAAAAATATAATATTTGCAAAAATTGAAGTGATTAGTGCGAAATTTTTCATTTTGATTTTCTCATAAATGCTGCGACCAAACTCGCTTAAATTTTGCATGCACGTTTATTTGACGGGTACGCAGGGGCAATTTTTTTAGTTTTTGTTTAAATCGTATATTCCGTGAGATATTGACTTTCAAAGTTTTCGAATATTCATAAAATACTCAAAACTGCATAAATCGAAAAACTGAAAAAAATTGCCCCTGCGTTATGTTCATTTACGCATTTGTGCCAAATTTGAGCTAATTTCATTCAGCCGTTAATGAGTGACAGCGTTTTGAAAATTTCAGCTTATCCCTCTTGTGTAAGTCGCAAGCCAAGCACTGGATTATTCAAATTCTACATATTGTTAGCATTTAGCACCAGCTACCTATGCTGAAAGTTTGAAATAGATTCGTTGGAAAATAAACTCAGGAGAACCGTTCCCGGTAATGCAAGCGCCCCCTTAAGGTGGTGATTCCTTTTGGGCACATATTGTTATTTGGCGGCGTAAATCAAGTTGAAATTTGACTAAACTTTCCGAAATAGGTTCCTTTAGCGTCCTGACACCCTCCGCGCAATCCCGATTCAAAAATTCGAGATTTCCGGTCAGAGTGGTTTTTCCCAATTTCTGAACGTTGGGCAGCAGCTATACAGTTATGACTATATTCATTCGAAAGATCTTATTGACCTTCACATTTTTGCTTTATGAAGCAACTTTCTAGCTTTTCTCTACCGTGAGGTATACGCAATATTCTTGTTTTTGCGTCGAAACTTGGCATTTTTGCAGAAATCAAATAATCCAACATTTCTTGAACTACGCAAGCCGTAAAATCAAACTAAGGGCGTCGATCTGAAGGTCTCATGGGGACAAATTTTCCGACGCATAATCGTCTTCCAACTGCTATTCTGTACTGTAGACTGCTATCATAAAAAATGTAGTTTTTGCAAAAACACACCAAATTTTTTTCCAAAGATTGTGGAGCATTCACCATGCAAGCTGGAGGGCTACTACTATAACAGATGTGTTCTGCACAAATATACCTAGGGACGATTTTTTTAGTTGCCCTGATTGATTACTGCTTTCTAGCTAAAGTAATCGCTTGATAAATTTGGAAAAATTAGGCAAAACACAGGTTACGCACACATTTCCGCCTATTTCTCTATAACGAAGAGCGATTTCACAATAAATAAGAAATCGTTCCAGTTATTTGATGGAGGTATCGAATGATATAATCGATGTCTCGCGAAAACTTTTACTTGAATCTGGAAAAAATCTGGAAAATTTTACTTCTAAAATGTGTTAAAAATATTTTAGAAGAGCAACATTAGTTTTATGGTACTCATTAAAACGAGAAAATGACAAGCTACATTTTGATATAAAAATGGCTTCTTAACTCCAAGTAATGAATGAGTAATAATGGTGCAAACTTTATGTGACCAAAGGGAATCACCACCTTAAGATATGAGCCCTGTCCTACAACGAGACTTTTACATATTGGCGTATGTCATAATATACGTATACAATTTGTCGATATTTGACCTACATATAAATAAGCACATAAAGCTTTTTATATAAAATTATCCTTCACACATTCAATTCAATTCAATTCAAATCAATTAAACAAGCAACAAAATAACAATAACAAACAAGTGCAACATTTCTGCACTTGTATCCTATCCACCAAACAGGGTCTGACGCAGTTTCTCTTTTAAAGAGAATAGTGTAGCTGAAGTTACCACCAAGCCCTGTAGTGTGTTCCAACCTTGTATTACACGATTATGAAATAAATTCTTTACAACGGTCAATGTTGTTGCGCTGAATTCTTAATTTCAGACTATGACCTCCAGTATTTCGGGACGAAACTTGCTGCTGTAATGCGAAAAGTTCATCGCTATCCAAATCAAGTAATCCATTTAAAAATTTGTACACTAAAACTAAATCTTTAAACTTTCTTCTATCATCTAAAAGTGGTGGTATTTAAGGTGGTGATTCCTTTTGGGCACATATTGTTGTTTGGCGGCGTAAATCAAGATGAAATTTGACAAACTTTCAGAAATACGTTCTTTTAGCGTTCTAACACCCTCCGCGCAATCTCGATTCAAAAAATCGAGATTTCCAGACAGGGCGGTTTTTCCAATTTCTGAAAGTTTGGCAGCAGCTATATAGTTATGACTATATGCATTCGAAAGATCTCATTGAGCTTCATATTTTTGCTTTTTAAAGCAAGTTTCTAGCTTTTCTCTACCGTGAGATATAGCCGATTTTCTTGTTTTGGCGTCGAAAACTTGTCATTTTTGCAGAAATCAAATAATCCAACATTTCCTGAACTGCGCAAGTCGTAAAATCAAACTAAGGGCGTCGATCTGAAGGTCTCACAGGGACAAATTATCCGACACATGATCGTCTACCAACTGCTATCCTGTAGGCTGCTATCATAAAAAATGTAGTTTTTGCAAAAACACGACCAATTTTTTCCAAAGATTGTGGAGCATTACACAAGTTGAGGGCTGTTACTGAACAAATGTGTTCTGCACAAACATACCCAGGGACGATTTTTTAGTTGCCCCGATTGCTGCTTTCTAGCTATAGTAATCGCTCGACAAATTTGGAAAAAGTAGGCAAAACACAGGTTACGCACACATTTCAGCTTATTTCTCTATAACGAAGAGCGATTTCACAATAAATAAAAAATCGTCCCCAGCTATTTGATGGAGTTATCGAATGATATAACTGATGTCTCGCGAAAAAATTTACTTGAGTCTGCAAAAAATCTGGAAAATTATACTTCTTCTAAAATGTGTCAAAAATATTTTAAAGAAGCAACATTAGTTTCATGGCATGCATTAAAAAGAGAAAATGTCAAGCTACATTTTGATATAAAAATGGCTTCTTAACTCCAAGTAATGAACGAGTAATAACGGTGCAAACTTTTGTGACCAAAGGGAATCACCACCTTAACATATGAGCCTGTCCTACAACGAGGCTCATATTGGCGTATGTCATAATATACGTATACAATTTGTCGATATTTGACCTACATATAAATAAGCACATAAAGCTTTTTATATAAAATTATCCTTCACA
This sequence comes from Trissonchulus latispiculum, assembly GCA_030248195.1. NCBI lineage: Eukaryota > Metazoa > Nematoda > Enoplea > Enoplida > Ironidae > Trissonchulus > Trissonchulus latispiculum. The sequence continues at coordinate 9,304 of JASAND010027928.1, forward strand.
CATTCAATTCAATTCAATTCAATTCAATTTAATTAAACAAGCAACAAAATAACAATAACAAACAAGTGCAACATTTCTGCACTGATTATCCTATCCATCAAACAGGGTCTTAAAGGAGAATAGTGTAGCTGAATTTACCACCAAGGCCGGTAGTGAGTTCCAATTTTGAATTACACGATTATGAAATAAATTCTTTACCACGGTCAGGTTATTTCGCGGAATTCTTAATTTCAAACTATGACCTCTCGTATTTCTGGACGAAACTTGATGCTGAAATGTGAAAAGTTCATCACTATCCAAATCAATTAATCCATTTAAAATTTTGTACACTAAAACTAAATCTTTAAACTTTCTTCTATCAGCTAAAGAGGTGGTATTTAAGGTGGTGATTCCTTTTGGGCACAAATTGTTGGTTGGCGGAGCAAATCAGGATGAAATTTGGCGAAACTTTCCGAAATACATTCTTTTAGCGTTCTATCTTCCGCTCGATCCTGGTTCAAAAATTCGAGATTTCCAATCAGGCGGTTTTTCCCAATTTCTGAAAGTATGGCAGCAGCTATACAGTTATGACTATATGCATTCGAAAGATCTCATTGAGCTTCATATTTTTGCTTTTTAAAGCAAGTTTCTAGCTTTTCTCTACCGTGAGATATAGCCGATTTTCTTGTTTTGGCGTCGAAAACTTGTCATTTTTGCAGAAATCAAATAATCCAACATTTCTTGAACTACGCAAGCCCTAAAATCAAACTAAGGGCGTCGATCTGAAGGTCTAACAGGGACAAATTATCCGACACATGATCGTCTTCCAACTGCTATCCTGTAGGCTGCTATCATAAAAAATGTAGTTTTTGCAAAAACACGACCAATTTTTTCCAAAGATTGTGGAGCATTCACCATGCAAGTTGGAGGGCTGTTACTGAACAAATGTGTTCTGCACAAACATGCCCAGGGACGATTTTTTAGTTGCCCCGATTGCTGCTTTCTAGCTATAGTAATCGCTCGACAAATTTGGAAAAAGTAGGCAAAATACAGGTTACACACACATTTAATAACGGTGCAAACGTTTGTGACCAAAGGGAATCACCACCTTAAGTATGTACAACGCTCAGCATAATCTAAGTTGAAATTTTGTAACAAAGAATACGTAAACATTTTTTGAACTTTCTCAATTAACACAATATCTTTTACTAAATAGGGATTCCAAACTTCACTAGCTTTGACTAAGGGTTTAAGAGCAGAGTCAACGAATCCACTGATTTTCTCGGTAGGGCAAGCATTGGCAGACACAATGGGCCTTCCCGGACAGGGCATCTTTTCCTTGTGGATTTTGGGAAGCAGATAGAAGCGGGCTGGCTTCGCATTTGTCGGCGTCTCTTGTGATTTCAGAGATCATTGTCACGATTTAACTGATTTATTGGTGTCTGTGATCGACGGTGCAACAGATGAAAACATCAGAAAGAAGAAAGAAAAACGGTGGATTAGCCAACTTTGTACGGACTATCCTCTCAATTTAAATTGGGAACATATCCTTCGTTTCAACAAGTCCCCACCTTCCGAGTCTGACATTGTTAGCATCCATTCTACTGAACACAGGAGCGCCCCGCGCCCTTCCAGGTCCCCTTCCTCCCGGAAGTATCCAACGTGCCCCCCTGTCCCCCGAACTTTTAGCCTGCCCTCCCATTCGAATACGGAATCTAATAGCCCCTCGCGGAACGTTTGCAGCGAGTGATAGCCAGGAGTCGCCTGATGGATATAACCACGTCGTTCCGAAACCGGTCGCGTGATTAAAGGGTTGGTTAGATTTTCAGGTGTCCACGTTTTGATATTTTCCTATTCTCATACATACTATATATTATATTATAGTATATATTATATATAATAATAGTATACAGAAAGGTTAGTTCACTTGCTAAATCGTAAAACAACTATATATATACGTATATATATATATATATATATCGTGAGTGAAGCAAAGCAGGAAAAATTTAGACAACAATCACAGGGGGAGGGTGGGGGTCTGGGGGGCAGGGCAGAGCCTCCAGAAGTTGAAGAATTTTTAAAATTTGGGCATTTTTAGGGTAAATTTTGCATTTTGGCTTAACGTGTTTATTATCGCGAGAAATGCACGTTTATAACGGCTTTATGGACTTCTAAACTCAACACTGACCTTATTCTGGACTCAGAAACATGTTGGCAATCAAGTTTTCGAGTTTAAAAACACTGTCTACTGTCAAAATTACTTAATGATTTGATGTTCTTCGGCATTAGCAATGGCTGAAAATGGGGATTTTTGGCATAATAATTGAAAAATTTTTGGGGGGAGGTTTGGGGGGGGGTCGTGGGGGGTTGGGGGGTCTAAAAAGGGGGGCCCCCCAAAATTGCGGGGGAGTGGGCCCCCCACCCCAAATCCCCGTTACACCTATGCATGCTCCCCCCCCACATAGGTGTACCTTGAGAAATCGTTGGGGGAGGGGCCCAGGAAAAATTTTTTCAGAAAAAATCTGGAAAAAAATCTGGAAAAATTATTTATCGCTAAAATTTTTCCAGACTTTTTCCAGGTTTTTTCTGTTGTTTGGAAAAAGTCTGGAAAATACCTGGAAAAATTTTTCCAGACATTTTCCAGATATTTTCAAGGTATTTTCTAGATTTGGAAAATGTCTGGAAAAAGTCTGGAAAATCCCTGGAAAAAGTCTGGAAACCGTTTTTCCAGGCATTTTCCAGACTTTTTCTAGACTTTCCAGGTTTTTTCCAGGCATTTTCCAGACTTTTTCCATCCATTTTCCAGACTTTTTCCAGACATTTTCCAGACTTTTTCCAGATACTTTACAAATCTACTACAACCTAAATCTTTTAAATTTAAATTTTAAATCTAAATCTATATATATAAATGTAAATTTAAATATCTGAAAAACGTGTTTTTAGAAGATATTTATATACGGTTAATCTAAGCATATTAGCCATGGGGAGGAGGGAAACCGCATTTTGTGAAACAGGGCTGGAACTTCATATTAAGGCAGCAGGGTTTTCTCAAAATCGGCCCGTATTATAGTTTCACCGGTTATATATTTTGGGTTAAATTTCGGAATTTTGGTGGACACCCTTAATGTAAGGGCGGACAAGTTCGGAGATCAGAAATTCCAAAAATGGCTTAAAACGCCAAAGTGCCTTTCTTCAAAAACAAGGCTTGTATCTGTCGTTGTGCGTTGTGACTTCTTGACTTGCATAGGTGTACCTCGAGCAAAGGTTGAGGTGGGTGTAGCCGAAATTAGGTAGGTCGTGTCAGCCAGCCGGTATAGGTATGTATGTGTGGGTTCCGGAAAAATCGAATTTGGGGTTTGGGGGTAAAAAATTTTTCTTAAAAACTTTAGGAAAAAATTTGTGATTTTGCTAAAAACGCTATATATATATTTACAACCCAAAATTAGCAATTTTAAAACCGATTTGATCATTTTTTGAAAAAATTTGGAATTTTTGTTAAAAGTAAATTTTTTTCTGACTGACCTAAAATTTCGAAAATTTTGAGGGTGGGGTCTGGCAAATTTGGGTGGGTGGGGTCTGGGATTTGCCCATTTGAGGGTGGGGTCTCCAAAGTTTTTCAGGCCATAGCTTGCTTAGGCCAAGGCTTAAATTTATGAGTCGATGGCCTAAAGAATTTTGGCCATTGAGGCCATTTTTCCTAAATTTAGGATTAGGATTATTGCAAACTTAGGTGAAAGTCGTGGTCAAGACGGCGAAATCGAGAGTTACGCAAAAACAGGGACGATTTTCGCCACGTTTCGCGAAAACAGCAATCATCAATCGCGAAGTCAGCATGGAGATTCGCGATCAATGATCAGGACTTTCGCGAAACTTTTCCGAAATCGTCCTTGTTTTTCGCGATAACTGTCGATTTAGCCGTCTTGATCACGACTTCCACATAATCGCTTTCAGTTAGCGAATTTTTGGGAAGTTCGCGAATTCACGATGGCGAACGATTTTTCCTACGTTCGAACTCGACGGGGGCGGCCATCACCCGCCCCGCCCCCACCCCTGGATCCGCCCCTACCTGCAAGTACGAATTTATATAGCGCGGCGGGAAATATATAAAATCCCAAATTTTCGAATTTTGGCTAACTTTTTATTAAGCGACAAATCAAAATCTAATGATAACTACCATGAGTCCTTGCGAAGAACTTCAAAATGAACCATTAAACATCTCTCTAGCACTTACGGTTGGTGAGAAATATTCGACCAAAGCGATGGGGAAAAACCGCAGCCGAAATTTTTGCTGGAAGTATGCCAGACCCAGAACAGTTTTGTCTACACCATTCGAAAGATAGGGTCATTTTTAGTATATCTGCCTGCATCAAAAAGTATATATCAATATTTTTGAAAAAATTCATGTCAAATTGACTTTTGAAATTTTTGTATGTTTAACACGTATATATATATATATACGTATATGTATACCTATATAAACAGGCAAATTTTTGACAGGTTTTTGATAGTCACCTTTCAGTCGAAAAAACACAAATTGCATTCGGACGAGTAAAAAACTCAAGCAGATTTACATTCCATTCACGCGTACCTAAACAAAAATCCATCACATGAAAAGTAGAGAGGGTTCTTCTGGCTAAAAAAGGAAGGGTATATATATACGCCCAGCAACAAATTGGGGGTAGCACAAACGTTTCGGAAGTTACGTAAATAATTGCAGCACTGAGAAAATGCTTCCAAAAATGAACATTTTTAGCAAAATTTATATATCTAATTTTTTAATTTCCGAACATCCAGAACCTGTTGGATTAAACCGTCTATACATTTGTAGGTATATAGTCACTCGTAAAACCCACTCGCCAATGCGGGGAAAAAACCCACTCCCAGTGTGGGCTTACCGGTACGAGCTGTCTAGGATTTTAATAGCATATCTTGAAGAGCATCCAAAATAATCCTGGAGGGTGTATTATGGTCGCTCCCATGCTTCCCTGAAAATTTTTTGGGACTTTGAAATTTTTGGAAATTTTGGTTCGACCAAGTGCCGAAATTTGGCAAACTTTGCCGGGCCACCCTGAACTACTGGAAAGACTTAGACCAAAGCGGATTATATGTACCTGTAGGGCATCTGTTGCGCTTCATGATGATATATGCCACACTGCTCTGACCCCTCCGGTGCGACCTGGGGGTGACCTGGAGTTGGCGGGAAAAATCTACGGCGGGAAAAACCCACTTTTCAAAATTAAATTTTTTTCAAACCATTGACCGGAAAGGTCAAACCAATACATACATTTGTTTAATAGAGCTTATAGATTAAATTGGTATAGGTTTTACCTGGGTTCGTACTGTTATGCATAGTCCAGGGACCAGGGGGTCTAAATCAGACACGGTGCCATTTCAAGCCAAAATTTCAATTTTGACCAAAAATGTTTATTTTTGCCTTAAAATGGGTCTAGTTTGGCTCTAAATACAAGAAAAACACGTTTTCTACACGATAGGATGCTTAAACTGCCGAAAATAAACTATTTTTAAAAATTTCCAAAATTTGCCTATGTTTATATTGAATGAATGAATGAATGAATGGCAGGGTGAAACCGCCCCCCTCACACGCCTTCATTGATATAAAAAAATGTTTATATCCTTCTGTATGGCGTTGAGGGGCCCACCTCTAGCATCCGTGCTTCCATTCTAATGTCCCTAGTTATAAACTCAACATAATAACATTCATCATATAAAATTAAATGGTATATATATGTATACAACTAGCTGGCGGCCCCAATGGAAGCACAGATACCTACTGAGACAACTCATAAGAACAAAAGGAAAGTTTAGAGGAGAAATTAAATTTGCTAAAGGAGAATTTCACCTATTACCTTTTTAAAAAATGTAAAAAAAGAAAAGAAAAACTGTTACGAAGAAAAATTATATAAGAAAAGTTTGTATATAAGATATATAACACGGGGTTTTCACATACAGAATCATATAAATATATATATAGTATATATGTGTATATATACGCACATATATAAGTCAAAAGCCATTTTATGTATATACTGGAATTCATCGTTCATATATCCGAAAGATAAAATTAATAATAAAGATGCTGACGCATTTTTAAGAACTTCATATCACGTACATATATGTGTATATTTGCCGAAATTTCAAAGTGATTTGCCTTGACATGCACAGCATGTCCTCGTCTCAGTTCCCCTTTGGCGTCGGCATACCACGCCCTGTCTACCTACCCATATGTGCTTACCCACCATAAAAGAGCTGCAGCAAAACCAAGTATTTATAAAACAAAAAGTACATATATATGTATATATATATACGTATACATGAGTACAGTATTTATAAATGAGATGCGTAAGAGAACCGTATATAATCTATTTGCCATCCGTTCATCCTGATGATTAGGGATGACAAAATAGAGCTTTGCTGCAGGGGCTTCTCTTTTAATGGAGGAACGTGGCATGCCTGAAAGCATATATGTATAGTCAACGCTATGCATGTATGCAAGCCATTCATTCATTATCTTTTCTGGCGCTTTCCCCGCCTTTATTTATGAAAAAAAATCGTTTTATACAATGACAAGTCACAGGGCCGACTTCAAGAGGAACTATATATATATATACGCTACCAGCAAGAAAGCCCTTCCAGCTCGTAAGCGTACTACACGATCTACAGTAGATTCTAAACAGTATAAAATCCGCCATGCCATATATAAGAAATGAGGTGGGTCCCCCCCAAATAAAAGAGAGAAAGAGTGCGAGTTTTGCTTAATTTTAGCAAAAATAAGGATAGAGCACGCACAAGACTAAGTCTCTCGTAAGGCGCGCCCTTGAAGAAATAATGTAACAACATTGCAGGTTGCTAATGAATTTTTGAACTGGTTGACACTAGGTGAATTAACAACATCACCAGGCAAGGAATTCCAAACATTTACAACTTGGTTTGAAAAGAAAGACATAGTTTTAAGTTTACGACAGCGTTTAGAGTAAAGCTTCCGATCATGCCCTCTAGTACCAGCATATTGAGAATACTCAAAGAAACGGTCAAAGTCAATACATATTTTATTGTTAACAATTTTATATATATACCAGTATTAAATCAGCATACAATCTCCTAAGTTCCAATGATTCAAGATCACATCTTTTTAAACGCTCATGGTAAGGCAATTCATACATGCCTCTAACATATTTAGTAAATCTCCTCTGAACTGATTCTATCGTGTCAATGTCCTTTAGAAAGCGAGGTGACCAAACAGGTGTACAATACTCAAGTATGACATTTTCAAATGACCATATGACCTCAATTTTAGACAAAAACTAATATATTTTGATGCAGTTGTACTAAAAACAACCCGCTCTTTCATTTGGAATGGTTAGAAACGCTCCTGGCAACTTGTCAAAAATTTTTTGGGGTGGGTTTTTTCCCGCATATGGGTTTTTTCCCGCAGTGGGTTTTTCCCGCCAGTTTGGGACAATTTTTCTCGCTAACGGCACACCCTAGAGAGGTGTTCTATAGCTCATAAGAAAGCTTACGACTAGGCCTAGCTACCTGTATAATCAGCATTTCGATATGTCAAACCATTAAAAAGTTGTGGCCAAAAATCTGAAAAGTGGATTTTTTCCCGCTTGACTATATACCATTGGTGTATATAACACATGGGCGCACCGGGAGGTTCCATCCGACCCCCGGCCCGGCAATATTGGGGGAGGGAGTAGCAGCAATTGAACTTGTAATATTCAGGGTATTTTTTAGGGTTTTGGGGGGCTTCACGCCCGAGGGGAGGAAGAAATTTTCGGGGGGGGGGATTTTTTGTAATAATGAGCCAAAAATTGGTGTTTTTGGCGCATTTTGCACGTAGAAAAGCAAAAAGTTTTCAAAATTGCCAGGATTTAAGCTAAAAATAGCCTTTTTTAAATAAAAATCTCCGGAAGCTGTAAAATTTTTGAAACTTTGCCTATATATATTTGTGGCAATCATTTGGGCTCCCAAAAAATCAGGGGGGAAGCGAAAATCCCGGGAGAGGGCGATTTCTTGGGGGGAAGGCAGTTTCGGGGGAGGTCAATTTTGGTGGTCGGCCTCCCCTCCCCCCCCCCGGTAAAAATATATACCCTGATATTCGGTCTCGGTAACTCATTAGCGATTTTATGCATGAAACAGGTGAAATCGGCTTCACTGACTACGTACATATATATCTGCCGTTATTTTTGCGATAATTTCTAACAAGTGAGAAAATCGAACATGAAAATTTGCAGCATCAACTGGCTAGATTTCGTCAAATTTGTCAGTTTATATATAAATCTTACAAAATTTGATGAAATAAAATATATAAGCGTTGTTTCAGTATTTTTCCCGTTTTTCTTACTTCCAGAGTGCTTTTCTGACCACGTTAGCTTAGCGCCCCTCATAATATGAGCTATAAAGGCACTTTGCGGATTAGGGAAACTGTTAATTAGCCAAAACTAATTAACGGTAAGGAGTTGAGAGCTAAAGTTTACATTTTTGAAATCTCCAGACCAAGAGCTTTCGAATGATACCAAACTTGCCCGGAAAAAATGAACTTTGAAAAAATCTACTTTCTGATACAAGTAAGTGGGGTTTTTTTTCTTTGTATCGACCACTTTTATAGGGCGATTTTTGCGCACACCGATTTTTCAAACGGCCCATAGGAAAAATTTTTCTATACTAATTTTTGATTATCTAGGCGATGGTCCAGATCAAGTTTATGTTTGATTTCCGAATTTCGCTCTGGGTCGATTTTTGCAGATGGTCAAAAATGGAAAAATCGACGTTTGGACTTTTCGAGGTCCCAACACAGAAAATTGTCAAAAAGTTGTCTAAAATAGCGTTTTTTGGCCATTTGGTGGTGCGCATATACAGTAAACCGGGGTCGCTGAAAACGATGAGCATACTGCCGAAACCGCCCAAAGTGACCACTGGTCAGCATGGCCCCGTGGCACCTCGCCCAGGGTCAAAGTTGGGAAAAGTCACTAAAACAGCTTTTTTCGGGGTTTTGGTTGGGGGCATATATATATAGTAAATCGACTACGCTCGTTTCAATGAGCATATTTTCAGAACCGACGGAAGTGACCACTGGTCACTATGGCCTAGGTGGCCTATTGGCCAGTGGTCAAACCCCCTAAAATAGCGTTTTTCGAGGTTTTGGTTGGGGGCATATATAGTAAATCGACTACGCTCGTTTCAAAGAGCATATTTTTAGAACCGACGGAAGTGACCACTGGTCATTATGGTCTAGGTGGCCTATTGACCAGTGATCAAACCCCCTAAAACAGCGTTTTTCGCGGTTTTGGTTGGGGCATATATAGTAAATCGACTACGCTCGTTTCAATGAGCATATTTTCAGAACCGACGGAAGTAACCACTGCTTACTATGGTCTAGGGGGCCTATTGACCAGTGGTCAAACCGCCTAAGACAGCGTTTTCCGGGGTTTTGGTTGGCGGCAATCGACTACGCTCGTTTCAATGAGCATACTTTCAGAACCGACGGAAGTGACCACTGGTCACTATGGCCTAGGTGGCCTATTGACCAATGGTCAAACCCCATAAAACAGCGTTTTTCGGGGTTTCGGTTGGCGGCATAATATATACTAAATCGACTACGCTCGTTTCAATGAACATATATTCAGAATCGGCTGAAGTGATCACTGGTTGCTACGGGCTAGGTGGTCTATAGACCAGTAGTCAAACCCCCGAAGACAGTGGTCATTGTTTGGAATAGAGAATCTTCTGGGAGTAATAAATTGCAGACTACTTCTGCCTAAGAGCAGCGCTCCCAAAAATTGGAAGTAGGACAAGTAGGAAAAAATGCTCCTTGCAGTCGCATGTAAAATGCAATATGAGCTATGATGGTCAACATTTAAATATGTCAAGGACAAGATTTAAAACGTCTAATATAAGCCAGCATCTAAATCGGTAAAGGACAAGCTGTAAGTGGCTAATATGAGCCGCCACGTTTCTCTTGGGCTCATATTGACGCGAGGATGCTAAGTTGAGTTAGCTATTTTTCACTTTTCAAATTCGCATGTACACGTAATTGTCATGCCATACGTGTGGTCTTGATACAATAAGTAAAGTCAATCCGTGGGTAAGCACACATCAAATTTTTACACATCAGCTGTGTATTTTATTGTATAAGTGCTGTGTACAGTAAGCCGATACTGAAGACTTGAAGAATACCGGTTTACAGGAGCTTTATGCATTTGTTTCTAGTTTGCAGTGTGTGTCTATGATTTAGAAAACTGGTATAGTCAATCGGGGAAAAAACGCCATTTTTTCAAACTTTTGGACGTGTAGAACTCATTTTTTGGAATTATGCGAAAATTCTTGTAGTTTGAAGAATGGCAACCCCTACGGATTATTTTCATGTATTAATGACTTCTCTGGACTGTAGCAATAGAGAGTACTATGTGATTTATTTCCTGGGGAAAAAAAGCCAAAATCGGGGAAAAAAAGCCACTCATCGGGAAAAAAAGCCACTTTGGTCGAAGCATATCCTGAAGGCGTAGACCAATTCTGAGTGTTCCAACGTGTTCAGCGTCGCTTATTTACCCTAGATTTGTTGTTTACCGAGGCAAATTGCCTTCGTAAAGCATTAAATAGAACTTTTTAGTTTGCAGCATAAACTGGCTAGGTTTCATCAAATATAACGTAAACATACAAATTTTTTAAAAACTTGCTAAAACGAAGGCTAACCACAAAATAGTGTTTTCCAATGAATTCGTAATGCTCTTTTTGGCCAAATGTGCCAGTTTCAGGATGAAATGTGGAGTGTCGCGGTCAAAACGACTGACGTGACTGACATATTAGTCCAAAAGTTGCTCATTTCAGGGACTGTCCACCTACAAACGGTATTGCTTTGTAAAACTTGCATTGCTGATTATTTTCAACAGTTATCATGCCAGAAATCCAGAAAAACTGCTCACTATGGGTCTCGCAATCGACTGGCTTTTTTTCCCGATGGGTCAAAATCATCGGGAAAAAAAGCCACACCTGCCCAGAGACAACGTGACATCTTGAACTGTTTGCAATAGTATGAGGACAAAGCCAGACATGTCCTCTCTTGATTGCAATAGAAATTATTCAGATAGCGCTATTGACACTAAAGTTATGAATTTTTGCAACATTACCGTTTTCCCGCCTTTTCATGAACAAAATTTTCCAAAAAATGTCGACCCCGCTGTTGACTATAGAGGAGAGATAGAAAGCTATTTTTCGGCGTGTGGGCTTATATTGAGGTCGCCATTCTACACGCCAAATATTACTGCAATAGCTTCATCCGTTAGGCCATAGCGGTCGTGGCTTTTTTCCCCGAAATTTTGACGTGGCTTTTTTTCCCGATTGACTATATATACCAAATGTATATGCCACTTAATTCAACTTTAAAGGGGTGAACTTTAGCTGCTAAAAGTGTTCGCATATATGTCGTGTCGAAAACACAAATTTAACGTAATTGCAAATTTCGTTAACGAAAACGCAAATTTGCGTTTAGGTTAACGAAAACACAAATGGTCCTCTCCCTTTAAGCTGAGTAGACTGTCAACATTGTAAACTATGTGTAAACATGCATATGTAGAAGCGTTTACACATTGAGTCACGTGTGTATGTTGGATATGTTGGATATGATTGGGCCAAGAAATCACACAACAATTTACACTCCGCCCTAGTGAAGCAATTTTACCCCAATTTCTGTTGAAACTATTTCTACAAAAAAGTTAAAGGGACACTGCATTACATAGATTACATTACTTTAATTTTTTTAAATTAGACATTACAACTGGAGAATTGACATTTAATTAAAGGTAAAGCACTAAAAGCTAACGGGAAAATAGCAATTTTAGAAAGAATTGAAATATTTATTGGTTGGTTTGCTCAACATTAGAACATAATATTTATATCGTTGGAATGCCCTTGACTGGCTGATTCGGATGCTCTAAACCGTTTTGCTCTAACTTGTTGCTATAAATTTATTTGCAAAAATTTGAAGAAACACTTCTCTTTTCAACGAACACGACACCTTTCAAAATGCGAATTTACAGCAACAAGTTCGAGCAAATTTGTTTATAGTATAAGAACGTTAAGAACGTTAAAACAGTTTTACACAGCTACATAATAAATATTTCAATTCTTTCAAAAATCGCTAATTCGAGAACTTCCCGTTAGCTTTTAGTGCTTAACATTTAATGTCAATTCTCCAGTTGTAATGTCTAGTTTAAAAAATTAAAGTAATGTAATCTATGTAATGCAGTTTCCCTTTAACTTTTTTGTAGAAATAGTTTCAACAGAAATCGGGGTAAAATTGCTTCACTAAGGCGGAGCGTAAATTGTTATGTGATTTCTTGGCCCAATCTTATCCAACATATCCAACATACACACGTGACTCAATGTGTAAACGCTTCTGCATATGCATGTTTACACATAGTTTACAATGTTGACAGCCCAGTTGACAGCGTTGACAGCGTTGACAGCGTCAAGGCTCTGTGTTGTC
>JASAND010027929.1:0-30122 GCA_030248195.1 Trissonchulus latispiculum
ACCGAACCGCCACATGCTGGTGAAGAGACTGAAACGTGCGTATGGCGTTTCGGGCCCCGTCATTTCGCTATGGAAGGCACCCGATTAATTTCCTCCGCCGTGACAGACAAACAGACGAGTCTCGCAGCTCGGTCTACAGGAAGGCAGGCTTCAGCTGACTGTTGCTCGATTGATTGGTTTCGAAGCGTCTGCGATGTTGGTAATAACAATGATCGGAACGAACCATCGGCAATCGTTCAAGGACGTGGTCCATTCCATCAGCCAATCGCTGATCACCAGAGGCATCCGGTCATCAGAAGGCCCAGGTTCCTGTAAAGGGTTTTAGGACTAAGCTCAGCAGGGGTCCCAGATTCCTCAATGGCTGCCGGTTCTTCTTGTTGATATTCATCGTTGGAGGTAAAAATTGATGGTATCTAGACCAAGAAATTGATCGGCTTTTGGAACTGGATTATCCTGCATCGTCAGCCGCAGGAGGGCGGAACCAGGTTCAGTCGACTGTTTCACGTGCCTGGTCAGCCCGTCGGATTAATTTCGCCCGTTTACAAGGTTCCTGCGTTGATGGAGAACGAAAGCGATCAACAAGATCAGTTACAGAAATCGCATCGTTAGTAACGGCTTCGTCGTTCCGTTGCATCAATGCGAGTAATCGCTTACTGGCCGCGCCCCCACAGGGACGGGGCGACGCTGTCGAATCCAAACGCGACGGTGTCAGGTGCGACCAGCGAGCGGTCGCCTGACGGTGCCGAGCTCAGAACTGAGCTTCTGCTAGGTGGTTTGAGACAGTTCATGCTGAGCCCATGCCGAAGGTCTCTTCATTTGTGGTCGACTGTTCTTAAGGACCGAAGGTGAGCTACAGAAGGGTCGACCTAACCTTCCGATGCTTTGACGTGGAGTTTCCAGCGGACCTACCAATACGATTCCAGTCGCAGTCACCGTTGGACGTGTCTGAGGTGACTCTGGCCTAGCAGCTCCATGAGGTGTAGAAATTGTCCCCGTAGATGACGTCCCAGCCGCTGCCGGCAATGGCCGAGACCGCTGACCAATGTCCAATTGACCTGATGGAGGGGTCGAGCTCTGCCGGTCCGGCTCAGTTCCTTCATTGGCTTGGTGGTGTAAACCTTTCAGCCTCTGAAACTGCTCCAGCCAGAGAGATCGGGAGGTCCACACGGTGTGGGGGAATTCCCGATGGCGGAGGAGTTTGGGCAACTGGCCGCATGTGGGATTGGAGCGGCAGTGCTACCGCCGCCACAGCACGGTTGGCATTGGTCACAACGCTGTAAAGCGGACCGCTAGACGTCTGAGGCAGTCCAGAAAACGTAGTCACGGGACCAAGACTGGAAGGATTTGGAGGCGCGATGAAAACTGAAAACGACATCCGAGTGTCTTGGCTGGAGCCCAAACGGCGTTTGGATAAGCCAGCTCCTGATCCACAATTACATAACCACCTGTTGGCGGAAAAATGGAGAGACTATTCAAATCCACTGGTGGTTGACCAGGTTGACCGGCTCCAGACAATTGTCCCTGCTGCTTGCTGATTGACATGGCATAAGATGGCAAGTAATTGCCGCAATAAGGCACAGTGTTGGGTTAATCTACTCAGGCTAAGCTGAAAAGATACAAAAAATTGGTTTGAAACTCAGAACTGGTAAGCTACCATTAATTGACCAGGTAAGTTGGATGTGATCAAGACCCAACTACCTGATGAATCACCTTTCTGGAAATGAAGATATCTTGACCTCGAGCTTCAAGATGGCTTCAATTCTTCAATGTGGATGTTTCTTTGCTTCCAATGAGAAACCAATTGTCCAGATAAGGAAGTTGACGTCTTCTTCCGCTGGAATTCTGGCATCAGCCTGAGGAGGTAACCCCTGTAACCATTTGCACGACCATTCATGCCTGACTGGGAGTGGATCCGATTCCGTATCTTCTTAGTAGAAGACTCCAGGCATGCTTCAATCTACCAACATTGCCAAGTGCCGTCAACAACTTCAGCAAGAAACGTGTCCCATGGTCCATTGCAGCATGAGAGTTGGCGCTAAGAATCACACTTCTATTGAAAGTCGTTGGCAACCATTTCCACTGCTTCAAGGCACATGCCTCGGCACCGGGTGAAGAGATCCACGGTGGCCGAATGCAAGCAATACCACGGTCGTGGAGTTCTTTGCGCATGGCCAGACGTCCAAATTGACCAGATATAGGGGACGATGCACTCGGAGTTCGTTCTCCAACCCAGTCTGTGGACGAACAAACCCAGGGTTGGATGTGGTACAGGCATGTGCACAGTTGAAGGCGAGAACCTGAGCCATAGCTGACCAGCGGTAACGTGAGGCCAGGCTCGCAGAGTCGGCCATATGGTTGCGATGGTCACCAACCATAAGACCTAGACCAACCTCATCTAGGATCATCTCCCGATCAGCTTTCGGTACCGCAATGACCTTAGATGCGTACCTCGTCGACGACCCCGCTCGTTCGGTGCCGTCGGAGAAGTCCATTTGGGATGAAGTAAAGGGTCCGGAGTTTCTTCAAGCAACCCGCTAATAGACCATCCTCCGGTAGAACATTCCGTTCTAGAAGGTCGAACAGCAGCTAAAAATCGGGGCAGCCGCTGCTCACGTTTCCAGGTAGGGGGTGCTACAAGATCGTTGATGGAGGTGAAACGGGCAGGGGGTACATAGTGCCTCCAGATCTGTTTTTCAGGGCCAGTCCGGATCCAGCGCCGAAAAGATCGACAACCACCATCCAGCCAAACGGAAATCGAGCCCAAACGACTCCAGCTCCTTTCGGATCGGTGACCGTGTTTTTCTTTTAGAAGAAATTAACCCTGGCCGGCGTAAGCCGCTGGTTGTGGTTCCACGCGATCGGCCGCGCCGGTTTTCTTCTTTCTTCATCGCATCGACGCCGGCTGTTCGAAAACAGCCCCCAGACCACCGTAACTGGCATCTACCCAACATGCTGTAGATTTTGTTGAATTCTGGGTAAGCCAGAACACAGGCCCGGGTGAGGCCCCAAATTATGGCGTCGTAAACCAACCTTCAAAACTCGGTCTCTTCAACCACCGATCCTTCCTCAGAAGATTCATTAGATGGGCCGCTATTTTGGCATATTCCGCCGCAAAAATGACGATCGTAGCAACCGAGTCCTAGAAACGTTTTTACGCCTTTGATATCCGTCGGAGGGGAGCAGCTTCGCCACGGCTGCACACTTGTCTCCACCGAGATGCCCTCCAGACCGCCGATATGCCCTATACGAAGGGACTTTCGTCCAGAAAATGCAATTCTCCGGTTTGATCCGCAGCCCGTTGTCGCGAAAGGTATGGAACAACATGCGGGACATCACCAGATGCTCCGACATGTGCGGTGACGGGAAGAGAACATCATCAGGATAGCCGGGTAGCCCCGTCAGAGTTTTCTTCATGATGCGCTGAAGTATAACTGGTCCGTTGCGAAGCCGAGCCACTAGCGCAGAACCGTCCCAATTGCCGACGAGGACGCAAGGAGACGGACAAGCCTTGGGCGATTGATCGCAAAGGAGTGAACTTGCTTCCAGACTTCTACCTGATGTCGCAGAACTCAAGGAGTAAGTCCTTGAAGCGGTTCTTCATTTCTTCATGCGCGTCAACTATAACGAAATCCATGTTTGTCTCAAAATCCCGTACCGTTTCTGCGTGGATCGGACCTAGACGTGGCGTAAGAACGTCCGCCGAATTCCCAACGAAGTGTTGATCCAGGTCGTCTTCTTCACGAACAACAGTGCCAGTGCCGAATGGGCTGCTTTGGATCACAGAACGGTGTTGTAGTTGGCGAACCTCATGGCGAATGACTTGGTGAACTGAGTGTACGGACCAAACTTTGATCTCATCTGTCTGTGTCTTCCGGGACTGATCCAAAGGATAAGTTTAGAACTCTTCCGCGTGAGTTCACTCATCCAACTGGTGTGGTCCCCTGGCCGGGCAGAAACGAGCCAGGTCTCCAAAACACCAGATGAGAAAGTGAGGACTGACAGGAAATCCATTTCCGGTCTCCATCACCATCAACGTCGGACGGTCTTCTCTCCTTCCTGCCGAACGGGAGTCGCTCCACCCATTCCCTGGTACCTTGGATGAGGTCAACACGTGGTCTTCCACCATTGTATACGCGGATATACAAGACCATGGGGTTTACCCCAAAATGCTAGCGAGAAGGTAATCCCGTTGACTATCGACTACCCCGTTATAGACCCACGTCGGCCAAGTAGGAGGATGTTGCAACAAATGGGCCAAAGACCGTCGGGCTGCCTTTCGGCCGACAGCCTTAGACGTACTGTTCGTGCTCCGGGAAAAAGGTGCACGTGATCCCAGACGCATCGGGAACCGTTGGCCGTAACCGCGCCCGGTTAAAAACATCCATCGATTACCACCAGACGCTTCGTTGTACCCCATCGTGGGTGGATCGAGACAACCAAGTCAGCACGAGAGTCCTTGACTACTCCTGCTGGAGGTTCGGAACTACCAAAAGGCTGTGCATCGAGTTCCAATTTATTAGACACAGGTCCAGTTGGCACTGACAAAGAATCGTCAGGGAGTTGCCTCCACCGGCGGTCAGAAATAAGCGGCATGGAGAACCCAATCGGTGGAGCACGATGACATTCATCGCGTTCCGATAGAATGATCCCCACATCCGCAATGCGGAGGTCCCAATATCCACCAACGCTAATGCTATGACAGAATCCACGCGAACCAGCACGTAAAGTGCTTTTCTTCAGGTGCGAACGTTACTCGACGGAGGCTGTAAAGCCAACAAGACCGCATCCGGAACCGCTTCTCATTCCGGTGTATGGTCAGCCAAATGCACCGACGCAAATTTCATAACTTCCATTTGACGCGTAGTTGTTCGTTAAAACGTCAGTCCTTCCATTCAATATTCAATCTGAGCACCAACGAGACAGTCCCAATATGCTAGCATCATATCAACTGTCAGGTCGCCCCAGTCCATAAAATATGGTTGACCCTCGTCAACAGTTCGGATGCTGGGATGGGTGGGGCCATCAAAATATCAAGAGATCCCCATTGTCTCTGATCCGAACGACGTAAGGTCGATTTCGAAATTGGATCTTGAGGACGAAAGGCTTCCTGGTTCGCAGAAGTTGCTTTGCCTGTAAAGGCTCGCAGACAGCTCTTCGTCATAGGGCGGTCCCCAGGGCTCGTGTCACGAGACCGGGGCTTGCCCGACTTCGTGACACTAGCCTGAAACTGGGGTCCAACGGAAGATTCTTCTCAAGCGTCTGTTGGAGCGGCGGGCATTCGGGAGGTTTGAACCCCAATCGAGTTCGTCGATCAACAGTTTGATGTTTGCTAGCGTTAAACGTGGCGGTATGATCCACTGCGGTTGGAAGGATCAATTTCTGACCGTCAGAACGACCAGAGGGGTTCCCATCCGTAATTCGGCCATTAGCCGGTCGATGTTGGTTGTTCCTTCATTCTCGCCCTGACCAAGCTGGTCCCATTTGAAAGAACCACCAGATATTGGCGTTCCCGACGAAAAAAACGCAGGCAGCAAATTCATGCTTCTGAGTTTTTACTGTCCTGCGTCGGCTCCGGTAATCGTCGCCACGTAAACCGCGACTTGGTATCATAAATAATGTTCAGCACCATAACAGGCAAAAGTTCATCATGGACAGATGAAAATCCATAACCAGATGTACGTATGGGACATCACCGGGACGACAGAGGTGTAAACCTCGTCGGTAGGATGGCATGGACAGCTGGGGGGAACACGAAGGCGGTTCCGCGCCCCTTTTTATTCAGTTCCATGATGTTCACCGGAGGGATAAAGTCCAATAAAAAAACCACCGACCTCGTACCCTTCCGTATGCCCCGACGATGACCATCACCAAGGCGGCCACCAGCGGTGCCCAAAAAATGAACCTGATTATTCCTGGTCCAAAGCCCGAACGTAATGGTGGCTGAACCAGCAGTTGACAATTAGCCACGGTTACGGCAAACGAATTACCTCCGTTTTGATGGGCAGGGTTTGCTGTACCCGGGGTAATTACAGTCTGTTCGTTGTAATAACAGCAAATGATGGGACATTTGTTGAAACGGAGGGTATAGAAACGAAGACCCACCGTTGGGTTTGAAGACGGCGGTGCCCGACCGGCCGGTTGCAGTATACCCATCCACTGCCCACCGAATTCTGATGGGTCCCATGAAGACGAGGGCCACCCAACAGATGCCAGTTCAAATAATTGTTCAATTCGGCACCGCGGAGACCGGAAAAAAATGTCCAGGTCCACAACCGATATCCCACCGATTGGAGGGACTAGCCACAGGAAATAGGTAAAATGACCCTAGTCATAGGCCAGATCGTTCACCAGGTTTGAGTTGGAATCGGTCAGGGGCATTCCACTTCACCCCCGAGCAAGCTGAGCTGACCAGACCGGGTAACCGGTCAACTTCTAATTCCAGATGTGATGGATCAACCATATCTGCCGGACTTCCAGGTGTTGTGTCTCATCGGCTTGCACGTGGGCTGTAAAGCCAGTGCCGATTTCTTCTGATCCAGCTGGTGAACCAGGCCAATCCATATGTTCTGTTTTCCTGCATTTTCCGATCAACCGAGGCCGAATGGGCCAATCCAGAACTGGTCGGTAACGACCCTGATCATAGGTGACCGCTGGGGTCACCTGGTGATTTGAGGATCTACACCAAGTCAAATGACGAGTAGACAGGCAACCCATGCAGCTTTGGGTCAAACACCCGTGGGCTTTGCCTTCGTAGTACGACTGTAGGCGAATGGCCTTTTCCTGCAGCTTCAAGGACGTACTGTGCTTCTTCATGCTTCACTCACCAATCCCTTCTTCTGAGGATCCAAATTGTGATATTTTCGTCCAAAAAATATCAGAATTGGCAATCCTGACTGTTGGTGGACCATGGTGGAGGTAACTCCAACAGATATTCAGAAAAAACCAAAATCTGAAATTATTGACAAAAACATACGGTTGTTTGTACGTAGGTACCCCAAAATTGTTAAGAAAAAATGCCCTATATTGGTGAAAAATAACAAAATTGAGTGACATATTGTATGAGATAGAAAAGAACCTAGTGTGCCTGAAAAAGAAAATAGAATTAGGTACAGTACATAATTGAGAAGGTTACAGTTAAAACAAGCAAAAAACAAGTAAAAAATTATTAAAGTGAACCTACGATTTTTATTGTTAACCTAACTGAAATCCCCAAAAATGCCCTAATTCCTATCTCAGTTTGGTGGCCCCACTAAGTCACGTATACCATTCACACAAATATATGTACATACGTACTGCACAAACACACCACAGCCTAAGAAAAAATGCGCACTAAGGTGAATACATACGTATAGCCGTAAGGCTGGTGGTGATAAACAGGACCCAGAGAAAAATCGATGAGTTGTACGTAGGCAGGCAGGAAAAGACCAAGTAATTGGTCTATAGCAGGAAAAGACCAAGTAATTGGTCTGTAGGCAGCTGGAAAATAGCACCAAAGGCAGGAGATCAGGATAAGTTCGCGTAAGCGAATGGAAATTTTACCTGTAAAGGTAAATTCTTCACCGGACAGGAAAAAAATCCAAAAACTTAAATCCAAAAAAATCCAAAAATTTAAAAATAGGGAGAAGACCAGCTTCGACCAGTTTTCACCCTGGCAGACTAATGTAGCGCAGCCGGTGTAAACCGTTCCGAATTAGGCATCGTAGACCAACTGGCTACCCGACAAGTAATTGTCGGGGGCGCTGCCACACAATAGATAACGCGCCTGGCCGTCAGGATCCAGGCAGGGGAAGCCTCGCCAATTGTTTTAGTTGTTGATCCAACCTACCTAAGCTAACCAGCTAAACCTAACTACCAATATAACAAGACAGTTACATAAATGATTTAATGAACAATACGTACATACGTGGGCGTAAGCCCTGACAGGCAGTCAAACCCATTTATACAATACAACATACAAACATACTTACCAGTACAGTACCCTAGGGGGAGAGAAGGGGACCCGAGCGGACCCAACAAAACGGGACGGCTGGAGAAAGGGCGAACCCAGATGAGCCCTTTGACACAGCCGGACAGTAGATGAAAAACTAGACGACTGATGTGTTTGAGAGATTTGAAGGGAGACCCCCAAGTAGGCGGGGCTTAGGGAGACATACAGCGCCGCCAATACACCAGCCAGGGAATGGCTGACAGACACCTATGACAATTGCAATCAATACAGGCAGGTAAGCTGCCAAAGAAAGCAGAAACCAGACACGGAAGTAAATACACAAACATGACACAACAGGGGGTAATTTGCATATATTACTCCTTACACTACATTATGTAGAATTTCCCCTCCTAACACTAGGGGGAAATTCTTCCTATGAGAACTTAGACGTTAAAGTGGCTTGTCTTGCTGAACTGAGTTAAAATTGACGCCGTTTTATTTTGTGAATCTGATTGTATGAAGAGTTTATAATACCAAGAGTAAGACACTCAGCTCTTCCCAATAGAATAAGCTTGCAAGATGCTCGAAACATTAAGGCCGAAACCTCGGCGGTTTCTCAGCGTGTAAACATACAACGCTGACTTTTTAACAAATTGTTTTCGACAAATTAACTGCTATAACTTTAGCTAGAAACATCGTACAGCAATAAGTTTTTTATCGTTATGCTGCGTAGAATGAGATCTTTTTAACAATATAAAAATTATATGGTTCGGTTTAGGCAAACCCTCAAAAATTCAGCAACAACGTAAGGCATTTCAAAGAAATGAATTTTCGTGGCAAGCATGCTTTTTTGCCAGTTTTGTAAGAGACTACCTAAACCGAACTATATAATTTTTCTATCGCTAAAAAGATCTAATACTACGCAACATTATGATATAAAAATTATTGCTGTACGATTGCCCTAGGTCATGTTATTGTATTTACTTTGTCGAAAACACCCGTTTTTAAAACATGTCAGCGTTGTATGTTTATACGCTAAGAAGCCCCCCCCCCTTCCGAGATTTCGGCCTTAATGTTTCGAGTATCTTGCAAGCTTATTCTATTAGGAAGAGCTGAGTGTCATACTCTTGGTATTATAAACTCTTGATTATATTATTATCAACTATTAAACACTAAAACAAACTAACAAAAGGATTTTGCGTAAAAAAGGAAAGGTGTTGGCAAAGCTTAAGCTGTTTACGCTGACCAGGCATATCATCGAACTAATCATGAGCTTTTGCCTAAGTTTCATCAACTTTCACTGCTTTAGCAATATTTATTTATTTATTTTAAGAATGATCAGAACAACTTAATTAATATTGACAAAACTTTAAATTTTTTAAAATTCATACTCCTAAAGTACACTTGCCAGAGACATTGGCATTGATTTCGTCACAAAAAGCAATACTAATACCACAAAAATTAGTTAGCATTCTGCTTGAAAATGGGGGTTTTCACTGCTAGGGGGGAATTCTTGATATGCGAAATTAGGACAGGAAATTCTGCATATGATCCATTTTAAACCCAATTAGATATGTAAAACAGTATACTCATCTCAAGCATTTGCTTTCTTTTACACGTTTTACTTGTTCAAGCACGTTTTACTATATCTTTACTGTTTTAAGTACCTTAAATATGGTGTATAATTATCTGCTGACAACATAAAAGTGAGAAAAATGTAGATATTGCTTTTGCGTCGAACCATCATTGATAAACGTTTGTGAATCTGGAAAGTTTACATTAGTCCGTCTTCCTGTCGTATACAGCCAAGGCATTAAAGTGAATGAGATACAGAGAACTATTAAATATCATCAAGAGTACTTAATGATAAGAGTACAACACTAAGCCTACTAGTCTCTGTTATCAGAGCAAAAACTATGCTTTGTTCGCCTACGGCTGCCCTCCCCCACAAATTGGACCAAAGGAAATTTAAACGCTACGCTTGCATGCTAAAGCTCGAAAACACAACTACTCAGTTGGCTCAATGTGCGTCTGTTGGGAGCTTTAGAACACAGACATTGTGCTTAAATTTCTTTGAAGTAATGGGTCCAATTTGGGGGGGGGTCAGCCGTTAGCAAACGAAGCAAAGGTTTTGCTCCAACCGCAGCGCCATTGCATTTCCTTTAAACAAGCCGGATTTTATATCGTTAGAGATAAAGAAGTGCAAGTAGTATTGCTTATGTTGGAGATTACTAGGCACTTTCAATGGAAAACATTCGAGAAGAAACACCAGGCGTACGGAATCAAATTACGAATTTGTTTCGTACCATGCGAAGATTACCTTGGAGCAGATTAGCCTTTGGAGTAAACCCCAACAATGTATATATTTTTAGAATCACCAGAAACTCGAGATTTTGAAAATCCGGAATTCCGGGTTTCATTCACGGAAAATCTAAAACTTTTATTTTTTGCCCAATTTTTGAGGCAATAAAAATTTTGTTTTCACGATCGAATACAGCCGGTCCCGCTACATATTTCTGTTCTTACAAGTTTTTCAGGATAATGTGTAGTGCTAAGTGCTACGGGTTGAAACAAGTTGTGCTATGTCGCTTTGATTAGCCTCAAACAGTGTAAACTAGCAAAAACGAGCTAAAAAAGGAAATTGTTTAAAAATTCATTACGGGCGCAATATGAGTCGTGGCTGCGATTGCCAGCCCAACTCAGAGACGTCAGTCTGTGGCGCACAGTGTGTCTACTATCACTAGTGGCAAACCTTCCGAATGGGTCATGAACGTCAGCACTTTGAAGCGACGGCGTCCAAAGAAGCATCGTGTGAACTACGGTGCCTCAGCGATACAACTGGAAATTTCATAGGACGACATAGTGTTGTTTGATTTATTTTGCTTGATATTAAAGTTGGACTCGAGTAAAACTCGTCTCTTTTTGGCTTTCTCTTCACTGACGCTTGAAATTAACGCCGACAACGTCCTTGTTGCTCTAGAACACTTATGCTTTGTATATCAGATGAAGGGAAGTCATTTTAGCGGTTGACTGAGTCCTTGCAATGCGGCATGAACTATCCTGAATCTGATGCGCAACCACTTGCCACAAATGTCCTGCTCTATAAGTGCAATTATGTTCAGTATAAGTCTGTTGCTTATAAGTGCGCTATGAAATAAATAAAAGGTTGACGTAGTGCTTTCAGGATTGCAATGGCGTCTTGTTTATCATGCACTGACGACATTTGCGATGTACACACAGTTTCTGACTTTTGGAACGGATTCAACAATCTCACAGGGAGGAAGGACCCACCTGCTACCGATGGTAGGAGGGCTCGAGCCGCTTGCAGTCCCAGTTTGGTCATGTTGGCTTCGTGGGGGTGAAGATTATTTCTCCCATTAAGCCTGTCCTGTCATACCGACAAGGAATCACTATTTCACGGTATCACGGAATCACGGTTGTGTTATAACTGGGGACACAAAAGCCTTTTGTAAACGGGTTTCGTCCCCGAACTGTAAATCTAATGTAACTGAGCCCAACAGTGGTAGACTTTCTCTTGTGACAGATGCAGCTGTTTCCGTTTCTGGTCTAAAAGTATCCGTTACCGAAAGAGGTAACAGCTTTAACTGATCTCGTCGAATCAGGTAATGTGACTCCCTGTATCAAGCAATGCTCGGATGGGTCGACCGTTTACAGGGACATCTATATATGATAGGGCTGCGCTGGAACATCATCCGTTGAACCAACAGCAATATAGGAAACCAGTCCAGGATCTTCACCATCAATACTACTGCTGGAAATTGATGTCGAAGCATCATCAGGCTCTGCGAACCGTACCGTTGTATTAGTTTTCTTTACAGCCGAATTGGCTTTACGATGGGATGAATCACCTGTCTCTTTTTGAGACTTATATGTACGTACTCTATTCTCTCTGATAGATATTACTGATATTGCTGCTTGCAACTTCAATAGCGGAATAGGCTCAAATTCCGAAGCTTCGGAAAAAGTGCTTGACTGGTCCCTAATCTCGGAATCCGCCCCTCGACGCCGTCGGCTCCTGAACCGCGCACGTGCATTGTCCACACGTCTCCCCATGTTGAGATTACCCATCATTTGCACGCCATCCGGCAAGCAGTGGGCCGCAATGACAGCAAAGGTGATATAAATATACGCTCGAGGAAAGTCTACACCTGGAACCAATTGAATGACAGCCCATGCAAGAAACTAAAATAGCCATGGTCCATGATGTTCGAAACGAAGTTCCGAGAACCCAAAGCTGGAAAATACACCTGACGGACGATCAGACCAAGGAAGTCTAATTCTAATTGATCGGGATCAGTTCATTTATTGGATATTTGTGTTTGGTGGTCGCTCCAGTTGTACATCACGATTTGATGATGGATAGTGGATTCAAACTTCCATGATGACGTATAGTTCCAGCCGAAAATACGTAGGGAGGAAATGTTACGTAATTCCAAGTCAGTGCCATCATCTGGCTTATACAGAGTCTTGTTTTGTAGTGAGAACGGAACTTTTTACTATGACTACATTCAACAGACTGCGCATGTGTCTGAACTATGTTAGTCACTACATCCATAAAGCCGAGATGTTCGTGATTATTATAGCCAAACTTTATCCGGATATCCTTGATACCAGAGTCATTCATAGAAGTTAACCAGTACTCACCGGGTTGTACGGCTGGCATAGCCATACCTCAACAGCCATTCCTCCAGCACGTGCATAAACATACGTACGCTGGAGAACTGCCCTCACAACTAGGGCTGGTGTTGGACAGCAGGTCAGCCTTTTAGATTTCGCCTTTGAGTGCATGTTCAAACGCAAATTTGATATGATGAGCTTCCTTCGTCGTAATCGCCTGAAATAACCTGGCTAAAATATCGCTAGTAACATTGCCATAATGTTTAGCCCAGGTCTGCACTTCTCCAGCATTGTTGGGATCCATTACTCTCTGTAAAGGAGCTTCATCCAACACTTCCTGGGGAGCTCCATCACTGTCGTAGAAGCGGCCGTTAGCCGTTTGGAACGGGAGCGCTGTAGATGGTACAGACGTTGCGACAATATGCGAAAAAGAATTCCCTGATCGCTGATTCGGATTTCCTTCCCGTCTGACAATCCCATGATAGCTGACGATGATGGTCGGATTCATGTCGCCGGATCGATGCTCATTGATCAAACAATGATCGCTTATCATGATGGCCCGCAGATGGATAATGACCAATGACGTCGCCAGATTCCGGAAGGCGATCAAAAAACGCCTGTGATAGTTGACTGAGGTCGCCATAACAAGAAGCCGAACGTCTTCGGTGATGGTCAGACTCAGTCGCTTACGATCATGACGATGCTCATCGTGACGGCTGGGTTTGAAATTGGCTTGAGGACGACGATCTATGCGACGAGCGCGGTCTTCTAGATGACGTTCTGTCGAGCGATGATGCTCTTCCGAATAGCGCTCTCGTAATGGTTTCTCGTCGACGAAAATGGTCAGATGAACGATCTCGACGGTGTGATCCAGAATGATCACTGGGTTCGATTGATGAGGGAGGACGTGATGCCTCCAGCCGAGGCGACCGCTGTGATCGTGATGTAGATGGTTGGGCATCCTGCGACTGCAATAAACGGCCTCCCACTGTTCATGATCCGGATAGTCAAACGGGGGCTCCTCCAGCGGGACGCAGGACACCTGACCGATCGTTGAGGTTGGCTCCGCGTGACGGAAGGAGTCGTGATAGCAGTGGCAACGGACGAATCCGAATCGGATCCGAAAGGACGATAGCCACGTCCCGAGATACCGCCGAAAAAGTCTGATTGAAAGGCACCCCAACCAAGCTTGGCCGCCTCCGCTCCAGCCAGAGAGGGTTTGGGCGCAGACCTTGCGATGACGCCGGTTGGTCCGCCTTGACATGACTCGACACGACGAGGTTTCGTGCCGAACCGTGCCCCTGGGCCGAGGATACCGCAGGTGGACATTGGGTCGCCGTTCCCATCAAAGTCCGGATGACGGACGGCCCCAGGATGGCATCACCAATTGGACGAGATTCCGTGACCACTTAGGCGGACAGGTCAGGGGTGCAGTAGGGTCACGGCCGGTACCGAACTGTCAAATCTACCCAACCGTTTGGACAGACCATCATGCTCCCGCATGACCATGAACGGATTAAATCCTGCAGTTCAATAACTGCAAAGGGTCCATGCGGCCCACGGCTTTCTCCTTGCTCAGGAACATGGGGATCCACCATCTGTAAAAATGTTCGCATCCCGAATACCCAGCTGTTGATGAATGCCAGAACACCATGGGCAATGGCCATCATGAATTGAAGGAACCATTTCGTCTATTACGGTTGTTCGATGAGGGTTGGGACGTTGAACGCGCCCACAACTTTAGCTAAGGAGTTTTCTGATGTTTGATCACTTCTTCAAGCACCATGAGTCGCCGAGTTATCCTCGGAGCATCAATAATTGCGCTCATAGTATTGACCTGCAAAGCTGGTTCGTTATCCATTGATGGTTGATCATTGTTCAAATCCACTAGCGGATGGGCCGATGAAGGCGCCGATTTCCGTTGCTTCGAAGAAGGACAGGTATGCCTCCTAGATCGCTTGGACGGAGCCTCATTAGTGTCAGTAGCGGACCGAGTCAAACTGACAAACTCCGTGGAATTACCACAGTTGTCCATCTTAAATCCAATAAAAATCTACTGAGATGACTCAGCGAACAAAGAACGAAAATAACCAATGATACCAATGATTGTTCTTCTGGCGTTGACAATACACCAATCAGCTTCCAATGTCTGGCAGAGACATTGAAGATTCCATTTCTGGAACTTCTTCAACATGGTGTTTGCTTGCCCCTGGCGCACTAAAAGGGTAAGTATCAGATTGACTGTTTCTTCCTAGTGTTGATTCTTATGCGGTCCCACTGGGAGTTGAACTCAGAGTGTCAGAATTCTCGTTGGTATTGCCTCTGGCAGCAAGTGCTGATCAAATGAGTCCTTGACCGACGGACTGACGGGATACTGATCTTCGGGCTTGCCAGTTGGGCGAAGAACCTGGCATCCATGGTCTATTAGGTGGCCTGTCGTCGTGGCCGGGCATTCCCGCGCTGCAGTCTTTACCAGTGGAGGCGACCTCCTGAGCTGGCTCGACGGGAACCTCAGGCAAAGACTGTTGCTGCTTCAGGCGCGCATCTGAAGAACCAATAGAGATGGGGTGGTCATATGATGTTGGCCAACCAGAAGTGATGACACGCTGAAAGGTCCAGGACCCATCTCATTTCTGTCCGAGGCGATCACGGCACTGTACAAGTCCGTGTCATGGTTATCCACAGGACCCAATTGTTCAAACAGATCCGACATGGGCTATACCAAAGAATAGTCCTGCACCCGAGAGATGTCAACCATACCATGGCGAACCATTGGTTTGTCCCATGAGGTGGCCAGAGCCCAGATCCACAACCACTGAGGAAGGTTCCCGTTGAGGCGGGAACTGTTCCGAATTCCCAGGGTCAGGCGCTGGATCTTGGGTTGAACCCTCACCGATCATGGGATCTTGTGCCGCTGCTGCTTCTTCTTCCAAAACTGTTGATGCACGGTGACTTCCTCCAATTCAATGCACATGGAAACAGGGGTAACAAACCGGATCCAGATGACTACTAGCTAAATGACCACCTGAAACAGCAATCAAGTGTAGGTGCGAACATGCAAGTCGGAACCATCCCTCCAGAAACAGGAAAATTATGGTAGAGATAAAATTAAGAGTGACTTTTCTTGGAAAAGTTTAATCCGGGGATTAGCTAATGAAGAAATGATCTAAAAATTGTTGAAAGTTATAGATTAAACCCCTCCCAACAATTAAAAGTTAACCCCCACAAAAAATCTGACCCAAAAACACAAAAATTTTACCCCCAGTGATGCTAGTGTAACTTTGACGTGACCGGCCTACTAAGTGGCCGCCCAAGAGGGCCAGTGCACACATACGTGAACCTTTATGAATGTTATGAGGTAGCGAATCGCACAAAAGACACACGTACACAGCCAACTTACAATCATTACTAAACATTACCGGTATGCCATCCAAATTTCCCATGATGGTTTTAGACACGAGCATGTTGAATTTCATCCTGGCCAACTGCAAGGGAGGATGACCTACCCTTCTTGCATCTGACCAAGGCTTGCTGTAACTGTAAAGTTAGACCCTTGACTGGCCGTTCATGATATGGCATAATCTTCTCCATATGAACCACATTAAGCTTGTCTTATGGGCTCCAACTTTATGCATAAGGAAGTTGATTTCTATCAGCTTCTCCACCATCCGGCATGGTCCTTCCCATTTGGGTTTGTCCTCGGCAAACAAACCTGATGGAATTCCTCCTCTAACTTTGCACATCACCAGCATTCCGAACTGATAGTGAACCCCGTTCTTCAGCGATGACGCTAAGAACGATTCACGAGCAACCCTCCATGCTCTATCCAGACGCAGCAATCTGGACTGGGAGTATAACTCATAAGTCTTCACCACATCTTCATTCCTGCCATCGAAGCAATGATCCAACGGCAACCGGATATCCTGACCAGTCATCAAGAAACGAGCTGTGTCACCCACTGAACTATGGACTGAATTCCCATACGCACATAGTCGTCCAAATCCGTCCGGTAAACATCCACATGCTTGATGAAGACGGTCCGAAGAATCTTGTTCAACCAGTCCATGACCCCATTAGCTTGCGGACTGTAAGCCGTTGTACGCTGAATTTCAGGGCCAATGAGCTCGCACAGATGACTGAGCAGTTCGGCACGTACTTCATTTTGCAACCCAGTGGAAGGCCTGGCCTGGCCTAATGTGAACTTGAGACAAACCTGGCAGGTTCCAACCAGTTCAGCGAGATCCTGTGCGATGGCTGGTCAATAGTACCGTGACAGCAGGTTCGAATAGGCAGCATTGAGGCTGCCATGACAACCATTATGCGGCGCGCGGTTCCACTTAGCGGCAGTTAGCACATCATCACCAATGGCTCAGATATCCGGTGGGTACATTACTTCCGTTCCGTCCATTACCAGTTCCGTTGAGCGGTCGAAGCCTGGAGGACATGATAAAGCATCCTGATCCACAATGCCATGACCTGGTAGATTACCCTCAAAGAAATCGAACTTCTGCAGGTTCAGCGCCCATCGCGCTTGTCCTCCAGTTCCCCTTACCGATCTGTTGTTAAGCAGATCCCTAACTGCCATACACTCCATCCAGCTCATGACAGGTGTCAACCTCCAATAGCATCCTGACTTTCCGAGGGACGCATTTACGGCCGCGACAGTCACCATCAGGTAGCTTGACCACTGCAGCTACCAGGTCATGGTCTATTTCGTAGTCGTCCTGACCAATAAGGTACCCTGGCAGAGGGCCCTTTTTGCGGATGAAGACACCTTGCTTCAGTTTGATCTGCAGATCGTAATCGTTGATCTTCTGGAAGCCAACCTTGAGCAAATCCATCCGGTCATTGAAGGTTAGCGATGGAGTCAGAACCTCACCCACGTTTGATTCCATATCCTTCAGTTGTTCTTCCACAGTAGGATCGGAACGTGGCTCCCGAGTCTCAACTGAATAGAAAACCCACTGGTGGTCGTTTCCGAAGACATTTCCCAATCCTTATCCGCATCAGGATAAGTTGAGCTGTGGACCTCGGTTCTATGTCTTGGCTCCTGCACAACGTAAGTTACAGGTCGATTGGATTGCTGGACCACGACTGCGTCAACTTGTTCTATAAATGGAAATCCGGCGGGCAAAGCCCTGGAAACATTAGTGTAACCTGCTTCCACATTAATCAACCTCGTCCTCCCGTAGCCAATAGGTGGTCGAATAACCGAACCACCTATCAAGACCGTAATCGACGGTCTGACAATCGACCCTTGTCTCCATTACATAGGATGTCGGTGGTTCAGCTTCGTTGATCTGGACTGCCAAGCAGGCCACTCCCATCGACATTCCTTGTGGGAGGACATCAGTCTGGTCCCCTTCATCAAAGGTGACTATTGGTGACTCTGCCAGGACACCAGCCTGCGGAAGCACCCAACGTCTCCTTGCAGCATCCAGAATTACATCCTGAAGCATGAACTGGGTCATTGGGACTTTCACCCTGACAGCCATTACAGCCTTCACCGGAGCATCCTTCTGTCCACCAGGAGGAACTTTAATCCATTCCCTGATACATAATTCAATGGACGCAGCCATTGGGATATTGAACACCACGGATATCCCTTGTAGTTCAGCAGAATTCAAGAAGTGCACTCTTCCATAGCAGTTAGACATGAAATCACAACCAGGATGAATGCTGTAACCATAGGATAACGTGGGCGGAATGGGGGGGGGTGCAGATCCCCCCAGACCGACAAAAAACGGGTACACCCCCTCAGCGAAAAGGAAAAAGGGCAGACCCTCTCGTCGAGAAAGGAAAAAGGGTAGATCCCTCAGCGATGTTAACTAAAAATTGCTAATTTTTTAGCAAACTTTGGCGATTTTTTCAAAACATTTCTTGAAAATCGCTAAAAATTGTCATTTTTTACTAATTTTTGGTCAAAAACATTAAAAATCCGCAAGTTTTACTAATTTCGGGGCAGACCCCCTTAAAATTTTGGAATTTTTCAGAGGTAGACCCCTCGCTGAAGTCGGGGTAGACTCCCCCAGAATCGGACCCCGTGTTAATGCATGGCTGTAACCCAAATCGTACAGGAAGTCATACCCTATTAGCATTTCCTGTTGTAACTCAGGGACCACATAGAACCTGTACGTAATATTTTCCGCCGCCTATCCTTGCGTCTGACAGAACCGCAACGTTACTTTTCATTGACCAAGGATCGTCAGTTGATTATCCTCTCCTGCTGCCGCAAATTACCCTCTCCTGCTGCAAATGCTAGGCATCTCCGTCGCTGTCATGGGCGTCAACGCATGCTGCTTGATTCTATCATGGAACCTTCGAGATCAAAGAGACAGAAACGCCGGAGTCCACTAGACCCAGGGCAGT
This sequence comes from Trissonchulus latispiculum, assembly GCA_030248195.1. Classification (NCBI taxonomy): domain Eukaryota; kingdom Metazoa; phylum Nematoda; class Enoplea; order Enoplida; family Ironidae; genus Trissonchulus; species Trissonchulus latispiculum. The sequence goes on from JASAND010027929.1 coordinate 18,935, forward strand.
CACATCATTTATTCGGAAGAGGGCATATGGCGAGTGACACAATGAGATGGAAGCCATTGAGTTCACAAAATAGACCGCTTCACCCTCCATGACCTGTCAAACAGCGTCACGGATGCCTTTTTCGGCCGAGCCGTCATGGTCGACCTCGGCTTCGGGATGACCCGAAGTCGAAGGAAGGTCCGTGCAGTCATCAGGTTCGGTGGCCTTTGACACCTTTTCAACCACATTGGCGGTGTCTTCCTGACGGAACATCTTCCCGAAGGCACTCAGAACCTCCTCGAAATCCTCCATGTTGTCAATGACCGTCTTTGCCGCTGCCTTCGTTTTACGAGTTTGCCGTTGGACGGAACTCTCGATTTTCCCCAGCGTATCCTCTTCTTGGCTCCCTGCGTCCTGAGCTTTGGTCAATCGGGACCAGTATGCCTCCAACATATCCGCATCTACCTTGGACAAATCCAACGGGTCTGACCTATTGAACGTCGGCTTTTCATCAGAAGCCATGGTCGACTTCATATACGCGGCATTACCAGGAGCTTGCCAAGTATCACCAACCGACCTCTGGAGTTTCGATTTCGGTATAGCTGGAGGTTCCCCGCTCGCATTGTCGGTTTTCTTGGCAGTAGCAGACGTCGATGACGACGTAGGCTGATCACGGGGTTCGTCACCGGGGCTCGTGCTAGAAACCCGGGTTGAACCCGATTTCGAAGTACGAGCATCTGGTGAACTAAATTCCGGATTGCAATCCTTTGATGCAGCCTCCTGAAGAGACAAGCCGTCCTTGACCGCGACAGCTTGTGTACCCACCGAATTCATGGGAGCCTGTTCCGAATCCGATTCCTGACAAACAGACCCATCCTGAGACTGAGCTTTGCCCTTCTTCTTTCCATGTTTCCTGGGCTTCTTAGGTTTTTCGGTTTCTACGGTCCCCAAGGTTCCTGAGATTCCTCAGGAACCCTGATGTTGCTGAGGCCTGAAAGGTTCCTGGTATTGCCGTTGGGGCAAATGGAGTCTTCTGGGGACCGAAAGGCGATCTTGCTTCCTTCCATTATGAATCACACAAGCCATATGGAAGCACTAGCTTCGGGCAATCCTTCAATGCATTTCCAACGTGAGGTATGAAACTCCTCATCAGATAAGTCTCCAATTCTCTGATATTGCAACATATTCACATGACCTGAACAACGAGACCAGCTGGCTGATCGGCATCCGTATCCGACCTGAGATCCCTGCGATCCACGAATCGGGAAATTGCGACCCCTTTAGTCGAAAGGCCTGCTAATCATACTCACATGACCGGCCCGCGGATTTTTGGCGGAGGTCCGCTCCCCCAGCTCGTTTCCCGGGCTGCCAGCAGTTGGTTGACCAGCATTTCTTCCATCACCATCGCTTCTTTTCTTCCATTCATCACCATCGCGAACTAATGACAGGAAGCGACCTGAATCACGAAGTGCACCTACACCGTTGGTCTGGCGTTTTTCCTCCCTTTGTTCCATGTCGGATAGCCCGCAGCCATCGCCTGACCTCGAATGATCGAGTTCCTGATGTCCTGGAGCTCACGTTTGAGTTCGCGTACATACGCTGGTCATTTCTGCTGGTCAACGGGTTGAACCATCTCACTGTCACCAACTCCATGGTCCCTGTGGTCTCCATGGTCCCTGACTGGGTATCACCCTCCTCGACCGCATGAACAATACGCACGGCTCGCATGAAGATATCCTTAGGAAAGAGATGATTCCAACTCTCAGCATCGGCGAACAAACGCGATGCTGACTCGCAATGCTGACTTGAAACCACGAGAGGCCCGCTCCACCACCGTGAGCTCACGATCCTTCAGTTCAGCTGTCGAAAACGCTTTACAGGCGATGGCCCTCAGTTCGTTGAGGGACTCTAAGCTTGATTCTGATGCGAGTTTGTTCCGTTCGAAGAATTACCAAGCGTACTTATCGGCCGATTTGGTGACCGGCTCATGCAGTTGATGGAGAATGGACACCAACTCGTTATATGTTAGATATTGGCTTGGCCTTCCAAGTCTTGCTTGAACACATCATCAAGCAAATACCACAACAACGGCCGTTTGAGTTCAACCTCGGCACCACTATCCTCCCAAGTTGACTCAAACATCTTCAAACGTGTTGATAGTTTGATGGCTCCTTTCCTACCTTTAAACTTGGAGATAGACTTGAACCACTTGGTATATCCATTCAAGATCTGAACCTGCTGAGGTGGCATTCTGACCATGTTGACCGACCCACCCGATGATAACCATCGTGATGTAGGAACAGTCGGTTGAACGGTCTGACCATGTGATGGCTCGTGACTGGTTGATGGTTCTGCCGACCCCATATTACCAACTGGGCTGTTTTCTGGAATTTACGACATCAAACTCCGACCACCAGCATGAACTCGATAACCGGTTCGTCCACAACGAACCGATGGCAGCAAAATATTTGGTCGTCTGGTCACCGGTGATGAAGTATATGATGGGGTTGACCAAAGGTCCGGTCGCAAAAGCTGGTTATTCAGAACCGCCGTGTTCACGTTGATCACAACTGATCCCTCTGGACGCTGGGTTGAACCCATCTGTCCACTGTTAGTCCATTGTGAGGCCTGAGGCACCATAACTTGTTGTTCCATTCCAGAATTCGTTGCTACCGTGGTGATGACACCCGCGGAGCTCCTTGATGGACTCGGCTGATAAGCCGGTGAAGCCAAAGTCTGGGAACCAACATCATATGACAGCCTATGCTGTGCTCCCGACTCCATTGCCCAATTGTTCAGTGCCGCCATTCCAAGTGAGAATTCGTGCTCCATATACATTCCCAGGTTCTGGCGTACTGACGTCACTAGGTCATTCAAAGGTGGCAATCCAGGCATCGCCGCAGCTCCCAGAGCCATAAGATCATTATCAGATTCCTGTAGAGACCGATCATGAACCCTGGTTGAACCCAAGTCCATGCGTTGCCCATGCCGATGACGGTCTGGTCCACGGGACTCGACTCAGGACACGGAGGAGAGTCCCTCTGATCCAACCCAACCGCATTCCAGCCCAATGTCCTCATAACTTCGTCGTGAAACTTCCGAGTTTGAGCGGTTGAACCGCCAGGCTGGTCGGCATCCAATGATACCACGCTTGAGGCCGCCGTCACAATGACAAAGTCTGATCCCAGTCTGCTTCAGGCAATTCAGGCTCAGACAAGGTGGTCAAAGAACCGGAACTTGATGGGTCCGTCTTTTCTGGACCCATCTTCAGTTCTTTGCCCAACATGCAGTGTACCTGAAATGAGCTGGGATCGGACACTGTCTGTGACGGCGGCCAAGCGTGGTATCGATGGATGCCGGCCGGCCGGTTCGGCCGTAAACTCGGAGTTTCACGACACCTGTGGAGCTGGGATGCGGTTGGGTGGAGGGACTCTCCTCCGTGTCCTGAGTCGAGTCCCGTGAGACCCGAGACAGGACTTGGGACCAGCCGGGGTTCATGATCGTGCTACTGCAGGAATCTGATGGTGATCTTGTAACCACCCAGAGCTGCGGCGATGCCACTACTTTGAATGACCTGAGTGACGTCAGTACGCCAGGACCTGGGGAAGTGGGCACGGAATTCTCACTTGGGGATGGCACTGAACTGGTGTAGGCAATGGAGTCGGAGCAGCATAGGCTGTCATGTGATGTTGGTTCCAGACTTTAATACCAGCAGCAGCCCGAGTCCATCCAGGCTCCGCGGGTGTCATCACCAGTAGCAACGAGAATTCTGGAATGGAACAGCAAGTTATGGTGCCTCAGGCCCTGCAATGGACAACAGTGGACGAGATAGGTTCAACCCGCGTCCCGGTCAACCGCGACGGATGCACGACGGGGACCTTCAACCCCATCATATACTTCATCACCCGGCAGACGTGTAAATATTTGCTGCCATCCGGCGTTGTGGGACTTATCGAAACCGTGCTGGTGGTCGGGTTCGGTAATGGGAATTCAGAGAACAGTGCAGTATGGGTCGGCACTCATCCAACCGATCGCGAGCCATCACATGGTCGAGACCGTTCAACCGACTGTTCCGATGTGTCATCAGGTGGGTCCGTGTTCGACATGGTCGAAATACCACGCTCGAGTCGAGATGCTTGGATCTGATACCAATTAATTTACATGCTATCTCCCGAAGTTTTAAAGGTAGGAAAGGAGCCATCAAACTGTCAACACGTTTGAAGATGTTTGAGTCAACTTGGGAGGATAGCCGTGATGTACTCAAACGGCCGTTATTTGTGGTGACTGCAATTGATGATGTGTTCAAGCTAAAGCTTGGAGGTAGGCAAGTATCCGATATCTGGCGACCCGTAATGGTGTCCGTTCCATCAACGTGGCGCTGAGCCGGTACACGATCATGCGACAAGTACGCGGTGAATGTCTTCGAAGACGGAGCAAACTCGCATCAGAATGAAGCTAGAGTCACTCAGCGAACGGAGCCATCGCCTGTAAAGCTTTTCGACAGCTGAGCGAGGATCGTGAAGCCGTCGACGGGCTCTCGTGGTTGCAAGTCAGCATTGCAGTTTTGTTCATATTGCCGATGCTGAGAGTTGGAGATCATCTCTTTCCTGGGGATATCTTCATGCGAGAAGCCGTATTCATGCGGTCGAAGGAGGGTGACGCCGGTCAGGGACCATGGGGACCACAGGGATCTATGGAGTTGGTGTGAATGGTTCAACCCGTTGACCAGCAGAGATGACCAGCCTGTATGTACGCGAACTCAAACGTGTGCTCCGGGACATCAGGGAACTCGATCATTCGAGGTCGAGAGCGATGGCTGCGGCGGCTGGAATAGGGCGGGAAAACGCTAAGCAACGGTGTACGGTGCACTTCGTGGTCCAGGTCGCTTCCAATCATTGGACGTTCGTGATAAATGATTGAATGGAAAGAAACGTGGTGGTGGAACGATGCTGGTCAACCAAGTGCTGGCAGCCCGGGATTTCGCGCACGAGACCTCCGCCAAAAAATTTCCGGCTGCCTGTTAATGTTGTGTTAGCGAAGACGCTTCGGCATAAAGGAATTCGCAATTTTTCCCATTCGTGGATTCGCTGGATCTCAGGTCGGGACTGCCGAGATGCCGATCAACCAGCTGATCTGTTCAGTTCATGTGAATGTTGCAATATCAGAGAATTGGAGACATCGTGGTGAGTTTCGCTACCTCACATTGGAAATGCATTGAAGAGTTGCCCCGAAAAGCTTAGTACTTCCATGGCTTGTGTGATTCATAATGGAAGGAAACAAGATCTTTCAGCTCCCAGAACTGCCCCATCTGCGCCCCCACGGCTGTACCTTTTCGAGGCCTCAGCACCGCAATCAGGGGTTCCTGAGGAATCTCAGGAACGCGAGACCGTGGGAGCCGGGCCGAGCCTGGAACATGGGAAGATGGCAAGTAGGACCAAGGTCTGTTTGTCGGGATTCGAGACCGGAACGTACCGGAATTCGGTGGGCGAACGTATCTCTTCGGGAAGCTTGCAGTGCAAAGTCCGCAATCCTGATATCGCCAGATGCTCGTACTTCGAAATCGTGGATCCAGCCAGTTTTCTAGCACGAGCGGTGACTGGCCCCGTGGTCAGCCGTCGTCGTCGACCTACTGCCGCACCAGAGAGCGACAATGTGGCGGGGAGACCCTCCCGTAGTACCGAAATCCGAAATTGTAGGAGATCGAGTTGGTGAGTACTTGGCAAGCTCTGCGACAATGCCGCGTACTGAGTATGGAGCCATGGCTTTCTGATGAAAAGCCGTTCAATAGGTCGGACCATTGGATTGTCCTAAGGTAGGTCGCAGATATGTTGGAGGCATTTTGGTCCCCAGGACGTGACGAGAGCTCAGAACGAAAGCGAGGACGCCCGAGAGGAAATCAAGTTCCGTCAAGGCGAAGACGGCAATAAACAAGCGGTCGATGATAACATGGAGGAAGTTTCGAGGAGGTTCTGAGTACCTTCGGGAAGTGTTCCGTCGGGAATCCGATTGGCTCCGAAGATTGTCACCGATCTCTGAGAATGACTGCACGGACTTCGCCTCTCGGGTCATCCAAAGCCGAGTCGACCGCTCCGGTGCCGAGATGACCCTCTTGTCGGGTCATGGAGAATGAAGCTTGGTACTATTTTGTGAGCTCAATGGCTTCCATCTCATTGTGTCACTCGCCATGCCACTAGCCTCCCAGGCAGTGCCCTACTGGGTGTGGACTCACATGCTCTTGTTCTCGAAGGTTCCATGATAGAATCAAGCAGCATGCGTTGACGATGCTAGCATTTGCAACAGGAGAGAGATACAATTTGCGGCAGCAGAGGAGGATAATCAACTGACGATCCTTGGTCGAAAAGTAACGTTGCGGTTTCTGGCGGAGCAAATAGGCGAGCTTGAAATATTACGTACAGGTTCTATGTGGTCCGCAAGTACGGCAGGGAAATGCTAATAGGGTATGACTTCCTGTACGGTTACAGCATGCATTAACACGGGGTCCGACAGGGGAATTACGGCAACTTGAGGGTCTACCTCTGAAAATTCAAAGGTTTTGGGGGGTCTGCCCGAAATTGAAACAAAACTTGCGGATTTTGACCAAAAATTAGTAAAAAATGACAATTTTTAGCGATTTTCCGAAATGTTTTGAAAATCGCCAAAGTTTAGCCAAAAAATTGGCAATTTTGAGATTAACATCGCTGAGATCTACCCTTTTTTCCTTTCTCGCGGAAGGGTCTGCCTTTCCTTTTCATGAAATTTGTATTTTTGTCGGTCTGGGGGTCTGCACCCCCCCCCATTCGCCCGCGTTATCTATGGATTTGCAGCGTTCATCCTGGTTGTGATTTCATGTCTAACTGCTGTGGAAGGATGCACTTCTTAATTCTGCTGAACTACGAGATATCCGTGGTGTTCAACTATCCCAATGGCTGCGTGAGCCCGAACCATGTATCGGGAATGGATTAAAAATTCCTCACAATTGGACAGAAGGATGCTCCGGTGAAAACTGTAACTGTCAGGGTGAGTCCCAGTGACCCAGTTCATGCTTCAGGATGTAATTCTGGATGCTACGAGAGACGTTGGGTGCTTCCACGGGCTGACAAGGAATAGTCACCTTTGATGAGGGGATGATCACCACGAAAATGTCGTGGGGTGGCCTGTAGACACCGACATCTATGTAATGGAGACAGGTCGGTGTCGGACAAGTGGGTACACGTGCTTGATAGGTGGTTCGATTGTTCGACCCACGGAGACGGGTTGAGCGGAATTTTGCAATGTTTCCAGGGGGCTTGCCCGCCCGGATTTCGGTTTATGGGACAGGTTGACGTCCAGCAATCCGGTGACCTGTAACCTACGTTGTGCGGGAGCCGAGACAAGAACCGAGGTCCACAGCCAGCCTGATGCGGACAAGAGTTGGGGAGTGGTCTTCGGAAACGACCGCGAGTGGGTTTCTATTCAGTTGAGACTCGGGAACCCGCGTTTCGAACGTGGGTGAGTCCATCGCTAACCCTTGGTGAGCCGGATGGACGAGACCCGGGGAGATCAACGATTACGATCTGCAGGATCAAGAGCACAAGAGCCGGAGTAGCGCGTCGCAGAAAGGGGCCCTCTACCGGGGCCTTGTGATGGGACGACACGAAATGAGGCCATGACCTGGTAGCTGCAGTGGGCGTCAAGCTTTACCTGGTGATCGCGGCCGTGATCCCTCGGAAGTCGGGATGCTATTGGAGACACCTGTCATGAGCTGGATGGAAGTGTATGGCAGTTAGGGATCTGTAACAACAGATCGGTAGGGGAACTGGAGGACAGAAGCGCGATAGGCGCTGAGACCTGCCCGGGGAGAGTTCGAACACGGTGTCGGGGTCATGGCGTTGTGGATCCGGGATGCTGTATCCTCCCGCTCGACACTGGTAATGGCAGGCAGAGTAATATGCCCACCCGGATATCGGGCGGTGGTGACTGGCCGCTAAGCTCATGGCAGCCTCGATGCTGCCTATTCGAATTTTTGTATGCAGTACTCATGGCCGGCCATCCTGGATCTCGCTGAACTGGTGGAACCTGCCGGGTTGTCTCAAGTTTCTAGGCGGAGCACTGGGTGCAAAAATGAAAACCATCGCCGGAGCTACTGCGTCATCTGTGCGTAAACAACACAGAGAACCGGCGTACAACGGCTTGCAGATCCTGAAGCTAATGGGGTCATGGACTGGTTGAGACAATTCTTCGGACCATCTTCATCAAGCATGTGGATGTTTACCGAACGGATTTGGACGATATGTGCGCGTATGGGGCCGGTCCATGGTTCGGTGGGTGACGTATTTCTCTGATGACAGTCGGGGTGTCCGGTTGCCATTGGTCATTGCTTCGATGGCAAGGTGAGGGTGAACTTATGAGTCGAGTCGAATTGCTGCGTCTGGATGGAGGGTTGCTCGTGAATCGTTCTTGGCGTCATCGCTGAGGAACGGGGTTCATATCAGTTCGGAATGCTGATGGATGTGCAGTTAGGAGGAGGAATTCATCGAGTTGCGCGGGGACAACCCAAATGGGAGGGACCATGCCGGATGGTGGAGGAAACTGATAGAAATCAACTTCCTTATGCGGGGTTGAATTTATAAGATGAAGCCGTATTGGTTGCTATGGAGAGAGACCCATGCCTTAGACGGCGGAAAAGTCTGTACAGTTGCAATGAGCTTGGTCGGATGCAAGAGGGTAGGTCGTCCTCCTTGCGGTTGGCCAGGATAATTCAACATGCTCGTGTCTAAAACCATCATGGAGAATTCTTACCGTAATCTTCCAGTAATGATTGTAAGTTGGCTGTGTACGATGGTGCGATTCGCTACTATAAAACATTCATAAAGGTTCGCGGCTGTCTGTGCACTGGCAACCCTTAATTAGGCGATGCACGTCAAAGTTACACTAGCATCACTGGGGGTGGAAATTTTTGTGTTTTTTGGGTCGAACTGTTGGGAGAAGTGGCTATAACTTTCAACAGGGCTTTTAGATCATTTCTTCATTAGCTAATCCCCGGATTTCGAAAGTCACTCTTGGTATCTCTACCATAATTTTCCTGTTTGGAGATGATTTGACGCATTCGCACCACCTTGATTGCTGACTCAATTCGATGTTGCTTAGTAGTCATCTGGATCCGACATTTACCCCTGTTTCCACAATTTGGAGAGTCACCGACCATCAACTGATTTTGGAGAAGCAGCGGCGGCAAGATCCCGCCGATCGGTGAGGTTCAAACCCAAGATCCGGCGCTGACCCTGGGAATTCGGAACGGTTCCCGCCTCAACTCGAGTGGTGGCGGATCCGGAGCTCTAACTACCTCATGGGACAAACCAATGGTTTGCCGTGAAACTGTAGTTATCTGCCAAATTAACGAGACTATTCTTGTAGCCCATGTCGGATCTGTTTGAACAATTTTTAATGGACAACCATGACACGGACAACTTGCCGTGATAAAGTGAAAATGGGTCCTGGATTTTCAGCGTGTCATTACTTGGTTGGCCCACGGCATCGCTGTGACCGCCCCCATCACTGTTGGTTCTTCGAATGCGCCCTGGTAACGGCAGTCTTGCGCGCGGGTCGGGCGGGAGGTCGCCTCCACTATTGCGGCTTGCCGGCCGGCGACCGGGGAGCGCTGTGGAGCCGTGAGATGCCAGGTTCTTTCGCCCAACTAATGGCCAAGCGGTATCCGGAAACTCGGTCCGTCGGTCGGGACTTTCGTTTGATCGGCACTTGCTGCCGAGCGTACCCGACTGCGGCGCTCTGAGTTCAACTCCCGGTGGGACACGCAGAAGTCGGCACTGGGAAAACGGTCGATACTTGCCGCGCCGAAATTTGCCGGCAAGCTTGCCATGTTGAAGTTCCGGAAATTGGAATCTTCAATATCCTGCCGAGACGTGGGCGGAAACGGAGCAGTGTGTCCCGCCAGCAGAGAACAATCATTGGTATCATTAGTTATTTTCGTTCTCTCAATGGAGTATTGGATTTAAGATGGACAACGTAACAATACGGAGTTTGTCGAGTTGACGCTACTGACGCTAATGAGGCTCCGTCCGAACATTCTAGAGGGACGTACCTGTCCTTCTTCGAAGCGGCGGAAATCGAAAAATCGGCCGTCCGTAGTGGATTTGAACAATGATCAACCATCAATGGATAACGAACCGGCACACGCGGTCAATACTATGAGCGCAATTATTGATGCTCCACATCGACGACTCATGCTTGAAGAAATTGATCAAACATCAGAAAACTCCTTAGCTAAAGTTGTGAGGCGCGTTCAACGTCCCAGCCCTCATCGAACAACCGTAATAGACGAAATGGTTCCTTCAATTCCTCGATAGCCATTGCCCATGGTATGTTCCTGGCGTTCATCAGCCAGCTGGGTATTCGGGATGCAGACATTTTTGGGTAGTGAGTCCCCCTGTTCCTGAGCAGGGGAGAAGCCGTGGAGCGCGTGGACCCGCTGCAGTTATTCGAACTGCGGGACCCCGATCGGACACGGTCATCTGCGAGATGGTCAAACCGATTTGGGTACCCGTGACCCCTGCTGCACTGACCTGTCCGCACAAGTGTCACCGGATATAAGACGGTGGCCATCCTGGGGCCGTCCGTCATCCGGGACTTTGATGGAGACGGCGACCCAATAATCCGCCTGCTGACGCTCGACTGGGGGGGCGGGACCGACTTGAAATTTCGTCGTGTCGAGTGTCAAGGCGGACCAACCGTCGTCATCTACAGGTCTGCGCTAGGCCCTCTGAGAACGGGTGGCGAGCTTGGTTGGGGTGCTCCGGCGGAACTTTTCGCGGTATCTCGGGACGTAGCTATCCTCCTTTCGGATCCGATTCGGACGTTGCCGCTTGCTGTCGCTCTCCGCTCCGCCGGAGCCGGCCGCAAGCGATCGGTCCTGTCCGCCCCGTCGGGAGAGCCCCGTTTGACCGGATCGCGGGTGGGGAGCCGTTTGTTACGGTCGCGGGATGCCTGTGACATCACGGTAGCGGTCGCCTCGGCCTGGAGGCGTCACGTCCTCCCTCATCGGTGAACCCGGCGGTCTACTTGGATCACACCGTCGAGATCGCAAACCATTTCGTCGACCGAAGAACCATTGCGAAAGGCGCTTATTCGGAAGAGCATCATCGCTTTCGACAGAACGTCATCTAAGAAGACGCTCGTCGCATAGATCGTCGTCCTCAAGCCGAGTAGCGATACG
>JASAND010027932.1:0-28325 GCA_030248195.1 Trissonchulus latispiculum
GGGGGAAAAAAAAAGAGGAGAAACGCGACCTGCGCGGGGGGCCAATTTTCATATCTCAAGATCTACCCGGTCGATCCGGCTGAAATTTTCACAGCATGTACCCCTGCCCACAGGCTCTTCACACACCAAGTTTCAGCCCGATCGGTCCACTCCTCCGCTGGCCCCAGGCCAAACAATGTCCAGATTATACACATTGCGTCAAATTTTCCCTATTCTAGGGGGAGCGCTAACGCGCTCCCCCTAATATACGCAGGAAGGTACTCTAAAATATACGTAAATCGTAATGGAAATGTGTGTAGTTCAATCGGGTGTGTTAGGGGGAAGGGGCAGCCCTCTATCCAGATGGACAGGTCCCCGTGCCGGCATCCTCCCTTGAAAAATTGTACTGGCTTTTTCCTAGGCAAAAATTTCTGGGGGGAGTCTGGGTCTGGGGGGTCCCCCCATGTCTGGGGGGGGTGGGGACTCCGATTTTTAGGGGGGGAGAGACATTTGCCGACAAATGTCTAAAAATAGCCGTTTTTGCTGAGGAGCTACAAAATTGACTATTTTTAACTTAAATGTAAGCTTAAACTAGCTAAAAAATACTTAAAAATCCGGCGAAGCCGGAAGTTTTTCAAAATTTACCCTCAAAACCCTATTTTTCCGGGCACTTTGGAGTTCTGGGGGGAAGGCCCGAACACATCCCACCCAATCCATCTGCGCTAGGGGCTTGGAGCGTCGAAAGACGCTGTGCTCCACTGCTATACGCATGAGCACTTAATGGAGGTTAGGTTAGATAACCCTGAGCCGAAAGGCCACACGACGGGCTCCCTCCAGCCTCCCACTGTGGGACGGCATCATAGTTTCCTTTGGGGGGGGGGGGGGGTTGGGGGGGGGTATCCCCCCCAAAATTTTTCACCAAATTTACCCCCCCCAGATTTTTTGACTTACCCTCCCCCAACTTTTGGCTACCCCCCCCCCCGAACCCCCCCCAACGATTTTTGGACCCAAAAAGTTAGCTAAATTTGGTCGAAAAATGGTCATTTTTTGAAAAATTTTTCTAAAATTTTGACCTAAAATCGCTTTAAAACGGTGCAAAAACACCTAAAACGTTAAGAACAAGCCGTATCTTGATGAAAAAAGGGCTAAATTACAGAAAATTTTGCATTTTTTGGCCATTTTTCGAAATTTCTGAGGTCCGAATTCTGGGGGGGGGTTGGGGGGGGGGGGGTACCCCCCATCACATTTTGGAGGTCAGCCAAGATTTACCCCCCCCCAGACCCAAAGTTCCAGGGAAACTATGGACGGCATCCAGGCGACATAGCGAAGGTCATACTAGATATGACTGATGGGGAGAAGCAAAGGTGGCAACACCAATCTATGCCTAGCGAGATTCCCGAACAGAGAGAGAGAGCAACTCAATTGCTCATCTCATCTTCATTAATCTTTTTAAACATTTGAATTTTGAATTGCTGAATTTTCCACGATTTCAAAAATTCTACAACTTCTGGGGGACTCCGCCCTCCAGACCCCCCGTGGCACTGCCCTCTATCGATTCAGGTATTAAAATCTTTCCTAACACCACACGTTCTCAGATTAATTAAAAAATCGGTGATTTTTTACCCGACAAAATGGTAAAGAAAAAATGGCTTGTGGTATAAAAAATCAGCCAAAAATATTGGCGCTGGAGTAGATTTGATGCTTCCAGGTGAAAGAGCGCATCAAATTTAGTATATTTGGCCAAAAAACCAAAGTTATAATGAATTTGTAACAATTTTTATCGATTTGAAAAGTTCAAAAATTGTGCAGCATCAACCAATCAGGTTTCATAAACAAAATAGCCATTTTTGAAAAATATTCAAAAATGGTCGGTTTTGACGAATTTAAAAACTTTTTAGGCTTAATCGATGCTTTTTAAGCGTTCTAAACGTATTAAAACCCCCATACTGCTTCAGAAAAAATTTTTTTGCTGGGTTCTGAGTGAGACCATTATTTTACCCGAAAAGTGGCGAAATTTTGGGGTAAAAAAATGGTCAGCTGGTGGAGCCCCAATGCAGTAGGGGATATAATGCCTAGTGTGTTAATACTTGGGGCCAATACAAACCCCATGCACAGTATTAGAGCGCTAGCAAGAGAAGTTTAGAAATTCCGATATGACCCTTAGCTTTTGGCGGTGGTTTTGGGAGGTCAACTTTGAATGGTCCAGGGGTCTCATACTTATAGTTTGAGGTCACCTAAGGTGGCGCTATATTATCACACATTAGTCATAGGTGTGATAGGGGGGGACCCCTCCCCCCAAATGGAGGGGTCGCCAACCCCCCCCCATACCTGAACGGGAGGATTTCACTGACCCTTGTGGAAGCAAATTTGGGTACCCCTTGTGAGAGCGATTTTTGTTAGGGGTACTTTTGAAAACGACTTTTAAGCTATTTTAGCCTATTTTTAGCAAAAAAACAGCAATTTTTAAGCTAAAACACGTTTTTTTGGACGTTTTTTAGCTAAAAATAGTAATATTAAGTAAAAAATTCCGGCGAAGCCGGAAAATTTTTGGAAATTTTAGTCGTAAAACCTATTTTTTTGCAATTTTCTTACCCCTTGTGGCCAATTTTCTTACCCCTTGTGGCCAATTTTCTCACCCCTTGTGGCCAATTTTCTTACCCCTTGTGGGAGCAATTTCGCGACCCCTTGTGGGCGACTTTGCCGTGGGGGGGGGAATTCCCCCCCCCCTTTCTCCCCCTTGTCCACCTGTGCCCCCCCCTAAAAATTTTTTCCTACCCCTCCCCCCAAATCGAATTTTTCAGACCCCTCCCTCCCCCCTAAACATTTTCAAACCCCTACCTAAACTTTTGAAAATTGTTAGCTAATAATTCGAAGTTTTTCTAAAAAATTCCAAAAATTAGCGATAAATTGCTAGAATTTCTGAATTAAGCTAATAATCGTTAAAAATAGCTGTAAATTGAGAAAAGTTTTCAATTTTTAACGAAAAAACTACTTTTTTCGAAATTTTTCGCCGACCCCCTTTAGAAAATTTTTCTTAACCCTCCGCCCCAAATCGACTTTTCGAGACCGCCCCCTCCCCCTTTTTTCGCCAAACCCCATCCCTACTTTTTTCTGATCCCCCACCCCCACGTTTTTCGCCAGCCACACCTATGACATTAGGTAGTGGGACCAGTAGCGGCGCCAGGAATTTTTGAGGGGGGGGGGGCCGACCCAAAAATCCTGCGACCTTTTTTTGGGAAATCCAAAACTTTTGCCAAATTTTACCAAATTTTACCTTCATTTCCCAAAAAATTCTCAAATTTTAGCAAAAATTTTTCGATTTTTAGCAAAAATTTTTCGATTTTTGGCAAAAATTTGCCGATTTTTAACAACATTTCTTAAAAACACTCAAATTATGACCGTCATTTAGTTTGCAGCGCCCATGTAGCACGACAGCACAGGATTTGTCCTAGATTTATGCACGATTTATGCACTATCGAACTACACCCGTTTTGTTTTTTGCACAGCACCTTATCGTCAGAAATTATGATTTCAAACTTTTATGTTTGGGTCGTGTCTGCTAAATGCTTGCACGGCCCAAGAACTAATGATTTGGTTCATGTAAAGTATCCAAGAATTATGCACACGCAATTTGTGAACAGTACGATTTTTGCAGACATCCAGGGTAGTTTCAGTAGTAAAGTTACCGCTCTTTTATGTTTTTCTCCTATTTCGCGAATGTATACTAACCGTATCAGTTAGCTAATAGCTGGCTTCCATTGAGCTAAAGTTTAAAGATTGACGAATGACGATGACGGACGGACAGGCAGCACAGCATAGTTTCCTTTGGGGGGGTGGGGTGGGGGTTGGGGGAGTACCTCCGCCCCCCAAAAATTTTGAGCCAATTTACCCCCCCAGCAGTTTTTGGACCCAAAAGTTAGCTAAATTTGGCTAAAAAATAGTCAGTTTTTGAAAAAATTTTCTCAAATTTTGGCTTTGAATCGCTTTAAAATAGTGTAAAAACGCCTAAAACGTTAAAAACAAGTTTTATTTTGAAGAAAAAATGGTAAAAACTGAAAAAATTTTCCATTTTTTGGCCATTTTTGGAAATTCTGAGGTCCAAATTCTGGGGGAGGTTCGGGGAGAGGTACCCCCATCACAGTTCGGTGGTCGACCACCAGTTCCAAGATTTAACCCCCCCCCCCGAGACCCAAAGTTCCAGGGAAACTATGACAGGCAGGCGCAGGAGCCGGGGCCATAGGTGTAATCATAGGTGTGTACCACCAGGGGCGCACTTAGGGTGGTGGGCGGAGGTGGCGCCCCCCCCCCCCCGAAACCAGATGTAATGCAAAAATTTTATTGTCCGCGCAGCGTCTTCGGTGCGAAATTTACTTGATTTTTGCTTAATTTACCGTTTTAAACCTTTCAATATCACCGTTTGAGGATTTTTAAATTTTTTCTCGCCTGTGATGGGAAATTTATTCAATTATTGCTTAGTTTGTGCTTATTTTTGCTTTTCAAACCATATTTTCAGAAATTTTTCAACTGCTCAGGTGAAGCCACGTAGACCCCCCCTCTAGTTTGTCTGAGGTCCACCCCCCCACGAAAAAATTTTCTATGTGCGCCACTGTGTACCATCTGCTTGGGTTGGGGGGGGGGAGTAAGATGTCCTAATCTGGCTTGGGGGTCTCAAAAATCGGAAATTTGTTCCAGAAACTGTACCCAAAGTATTTCAGATAAAAATGGCCCTTTTTCGACACAAATCTAATCAAAACTACTTATATTGCGTTTTATAACGTATCTTTTAGCGCTTTTAACTATTTCTAGTCATTTTTTTAAATTTTTTTTTCGAAAATTTTCAAAATATTTTCCAAAAAAATTGCATTTTTTCTTGTTTGGAGTTAGGACCCCATTTTAGGGGGGAGGACTTTTTTGTGCTGGGTTCCTCCCACTTTTTGGGATACCCCCACTTTTTTGGGGTTCCCCCACCCACTGTATGGTGAACAGAAAATGCCAAATTTTAAGGATTTTTGGTCAAAATTTTAAAAAATTTTCCGCCTTCGACAGAAATCGTTTATTTTGGTACTCAAACTCAATTTTTTGCACTTTTAGCATAGTTGTAGGTGTAGCAGTATACACTAGTGGGGTGCTCCAACATAGGTGTTTTAGGGGGGAGGGGGACCCCTCCATTAATGGGCTTAATGGGCTGTTGTGCTGGGTTCCTCCCACTTTTTGGGATACCCCCACTTTTTTGGGGTTCCCCCACCCACTGTATGGTGAACAGAAAATGCCAAATTTTAAGGATTTTTGGTCAAAATTTTAAAAAATTTTCCGCCTTCTGCACTTTTAGCATAGTTGTAGGTGTAGTAGTATACACTAGTGGGGTGCTCCAACATAGGTGTTTTAGGGGGGAGGGGGACCCCTCCCCCCTAAAAACTATTACTTCCCCTCCCCCCAAATTGGCGTTCGGCCGACCCCCCCCCTCCAAAAAAATTTCCACGCCCTGCCTGAATTTTTGCAAATTTTTAGCCAAAAATTCGAAGCTTGTCAAAAAATTATCGAAAAATAGCTAAAAATTGAAAATTGGCCCCTTTATAGACCTCCCCCAACCCCCCAACCCCCCCCCCAACACCTCCCCCAAAACAGTTTAAAGATGCCCTAAATGCAATACGTATGTTGTTTCAGGTACATACTGTCCCTCCAAGTTCAGCGTTCGGTTGATGCGACCTATTTTAAATCGTCCAATTTCCCTGTGGTTTTAGTTTGTGTCTGCATTTGCTATCTGTTTCAGGTAAATATTCATACGGATTCATCAATTTATATATTATATATACGTATATATGTGTATATAATATACATTTATTATGCTCATATTTCTATTCGTATTCATTCTTTCATTCATTCGTTTTATTTATCCGTATGTGTATACGGTCTGATCCTTTTCTACGTTATATTTATCGGCATGAAGCATTTTCTGCATAGGCTTGTTTTGTCATACATATATTTTGACAAGCAGTGAAGAAACGCTTCCATGCTTTTATTATATTATTTCTAAGCATTTATATACGTATATTGAAATACGTATATACATTGCCGAATCATGTCAAGATAGCATTGAGCAACCGTTTGGGTAAGTTGTGCCGATTTTGTTTTTGTGCTATATATTATTCTAGTTGGTTACGTCTTTGTTTATTTAATACAGGAGAATGAAAAAACGTGGTCGGCCGCCTACTGTCAATGTAGAAAAGCTTCGAGCCATTTTACAACTTGAGAAACACCAGATATTAAATAGCGATAAACTTGCGGGACCCACAGATCCTATATGGGTTTTCCTTGCGAATGAGGCGGGTTATAAAAGCCCCGCTTCGATTTATACGTTGATTGCCAAAAACAGATATAATCTCCTGAATGACCTCAGAGGTACGACAGCAGATACAACAGATCCATTGAAATTCCCCAATCCTCTATCACCCGACAGTCCCATGTCCACAGATACTGATAGCAGCCAAACCCATATGAGTGACATAACAGTCGAGCACGATATGGAATGGGAATTTCCGAAATCTCAAAAGTGGGGATCTTTTGAGATAAATATTGACTGGTCCTCCTGGAAAACAATTGAGCCGAAACCGTCCGTTATCAATCGTCGTGACAGAGCTTCTGGTCGTCAACAATGGAAACTACAGCCGGGGTGGACAACCATTGTTGCCACGAAGCTGTGGGAAAAAACTAAGCTCCCCTGTGCTTTTAGTTTTTTAAGGCATACAGTTTCTCCCGATGGCGAAGTGTATTTGAAACTTTTTGGGTATTGTAAAGGATGCGGCACTCAGTTAAGAGCTTACGCCAGTGCTCCCTCAGAAGAGCGGGATGTAGAACTGAGATGCTCTTTATTTGGGAATCCAATGATTGACAACCACCCCCCTGTAAAGATTCAGCTTCGTGGGCCGGAGAGATTGTCTGTTGGTTCACACCTACTGCGGGAAAAGAAGTTTGCCTCAATTTGGAGAGAAGAAGCAGCTGTTGACTTAATGGAACCTATGGACCAACAAGAGCCTCCGCACCTTTTCAGTTTTTGTCGCCAATGACATATTGGAGTCTAATACGACCACTCCAGAAAATGAAATTTTCATGCTTGTGAAAGAAGTCTGCGACAAAGGTGTCAGCAAGGCGACTTATGAGCGAAGGGCTATTTTCGCAAAACGCAACTTTGAATCAGACTACCTGTCGAACAGTTTGGTTCAAGTTAATTGCACTTGCACTGCTGCAGTTGCTACGAACTTGATCTTCATGAACCATCCTACGACTACTTTTGAAAACTATTGCTCCAATGAAAACTGTCCGGAGGCGCCGCGACAGTCTCATGTTATTGCTGTTACTGTGAATGAAAACTTCGCTAGCAACAAAGAGTCCCTTCTACTACAAATACAGCAGGCTCTAACTACACTACAGCAAGAGCCATGTGGTCTGCCAATTAGCGATGACGATTGGCGAGACGGGCATATCGGTGTTCCGGACGAAAATGGAGTCTTTGTGTGTCCAGGCCTTAGAACCCGTAGAAACAAAACTCCAGCCAAACACATTCTGATTGAGTTTGGAGGAAGTTTGTTTGACGACGAAAGGGGAGATTCTGGTGATGCATTTGAAAGGTATCCCACATACCCACTTGATAACATGCCCGAGGCACTTTGTCTTCATGATTCAATTTGGTTACTGCGTTCGGCCATTTGTTTTGAAGCTCCACACGCATTATCATCGGGTTCTGTCGGTCATTTGGTATCATACTGCCTGCGCGAGAAGGGGAGGTGGGAAAAGTTTGACAATCTCAAACCCGGAAAGCCACAGCGAGTGCCCACAAACACGAGAGTTTCAGTGCAAATGTTGATGTATACTGTCTAGCGCTCCATATGCTAATTTATGAACAAGTTGTGCGCATTTTGTTATAGGAATTTATAAGGGATATTGCCAGTATTTTTAAAAATTGTTAAATTTTTCCGTTTGCTAAAATTAAAACATCTAAAAAATTTAGACTTGTAGAACTTGTAGACTTTTCTACCAGCTGAGCGAATTTTTCTCCAGCAAAAATGCAATACGTATACACAATTAGCTAGAATTCATATTATCTATATTAATGCATACGTATAGTATTGATCAGATTGTAAGGTGTACGTGCTGTGAGAAAATGTGAAGAGAGTTATGTCTGTCTGTCCGCCTATCTGCATGTCACATTGTATTTGGACATGTACGTACATTACGCAAGCATGTACATATGCATTGGTTATATTATCTACAAAAATTTCTACAAGAATTCACACAAACGTCTACAAGAATTCACGCACCATACTTACCGTACATAGTTCCTGCAAGTGAAAACTGTTGATGTGGAATGTACGTATACGTATATAAGTGACTGTTGTGAATTGGATTTATATAATCATAAAGTTGGTTGAATTTCGGTGTCAAAGAAATAGCATAGGCTCATCAGAAGATAGACTTGTCTGCAACGTGGTGTGGAAGAGACTAAAGCTACTACAGGCCCAGTAATGGAATGGGCAAATTAGTCACTTCTGCACGTCACTGCAGTCTTATATAAATCAATGGTAGATGCAGTACAGGGTTTCGGTGCCTAAAATATATATGTAGAGAGAGAGAGGACGAGTAGAAACAATCAATCGAAATCTAATTAAAGTTTTCGCGAAATGGTGAATTGGGAGTGCTGATTCAGAATCTGCACTCGAAATTTCGCATTTATTGGCAAATTTAAAAAAATCCATGAAAATCGACTGGAGATTCGGAATCATGGCCCTCGATCTACCCGGCAGTTCGCTTTTCACGAAAATCAAAAGCAAAAGCTTTTAAATTAATTTTTAATTTCAGTCGAAATTTCGATTCGAGCTGCCAAAATCGAGTTATTGACGAATTTTTGAAAAATCAATGAAAATCAAATTTGCGGGCGAACGATCGATTTTTACGAAATCGACTGCAAATTCTGAATCAGCGACCCCGAATTATCCTAGAGGCGACTTTTTGCGAAAAATGGTGATCGATTCTGGTGATCGTGATAGTGAACTCTCGAGTCGATTTTTGAAATCTGCGACCTCGATTTACCCCATCGGTTAGACAAATCGGAGACAAAAAATTTTTTCGAACCATACACGTAGATGTAAGCATATGTTTGTTGGGGGGGGGAGGCCCCCCCAACCAAAACGACAAATTGGCGACCCCTCCCTCCCAAATTTTTGGCCAAAAAGTAATCAAAAATGGCAAAAAAATTCGAAAATTTAGGGGATTTTTGGCAATCTTTGGGTACCCTCCCCCTTCTCGAGCTGAACCCCCCGCCCCCAAATTTTTTGCCCAGCAGCGAAAACTTTGGGGGGGGGGTGCCAAAATCTGGGGGAGGCTCGAAAATTTGTAGTTTTGGTGGGTGTCCCCCCTAACATACCTATGCTTGTGCACTTATTTATACATAGGTGTGGCTGGGCAAAAAATTTTGGGGGGGGTCCCGAAATTTTCGTACCCCCCCCCCCAATTTTTCTATGTATTGCCATTTTTGGCCATTTTTGGGCCAAAATTTTGGGGGGGGGGTAGCAAAAATCTGAAAATCTGGGGGGGAGGTCGCCAAAATTTGTCATTTTGGTGGGGGGGGTTTTCCCCCCCACCACCCCCCAACACATCTGTGTCTAACTGTATCTCCAATCTCTGTACCTCGGCTCAATTTAAGGGGGCGCTTCCATTACCGGGACCGGCTCTCCTGCATTCAATTCTCAACCAATCTCTTTCAAATTTTCAGCAACGATAGTTGGTGTTAAGTACTAGTTGTTTGCTGAGTTTGGAAAATTTCGTTGCTTGGCTTGCACTTACACAAGAGGGATAATTTTGAAATTTTCAAAATGGTGTCACTCATTAACGGCTAAGTATAGTAGCTCAAATTTTGCACAAATCTATAAACGGATTTAACGCATGGCACTTTTTTTAATTTTTTTGATTTGTGCAATTTTGAGTATTTTATAAATGTCCAAAAACTTTAGTAGTCGATATCTCACGGAATTTAAGGTTTAAACAAAAAATGAAAAAAGTGCCCCTGCGTACCTCTTTAATAAACGTACATGCAAAATATGAGCAACTTTGGTACAAGCATTTATGAGAAAGTTAAATTGGAAAATTTCAGATTAATTGCTTTTGTTTTTGCACATATAATATGATTTTAATAAGTTGCATAGTGCATTTTATAAAATAATAAACAAATCCAACACAAAAAGCATCATGAAATATCCTTTTAGAATTCATTTTCGAACTGTTAGTTTTTACTTTGCTAAACGAAATGAGAATGGTCAACGTAAATTTGCCAATTATTCAACCGCTCAGAAACTTTTGATAGAAAGCACGTGCAAAAGTGATATGCACGTCGTTGTAAAGTTTTTTATGCTCTTTCACATAGTGCATTCGAATTAATCGTTTGGGGCTTTAATAAAATTTCGATTTTTAAGCCATAATGGTAGCTAGCCAAGCAGATGGTCTCAGTTACTGAAATTTTGTCAAAACATGCCCCGCCAACCAAAGTAACTTCAGTTGGGATTTCTTTAAAATTGAACAATGGATCCAAATTTTACATCAATAATCCCGATAATGGAAGCGCCCCCTTAAGCCAACTTGTAGCTAACTGAAATAAAACTTTGCCAATGCAATAAGTAAGAAAAAATAAGTGATAGCCGCAACTTATGACCGCGGTCGTTATACACGTGTGCAAAAATAGTACTGTTCACAAATTGCGTGTGCATAATTCCTGGATATTTTATATGAAACAAATCATTAGTTCTTGGGCGGTGCAAGCATTTAGCAGACACGACCCAAACATAAAAGTTTGAAATCATAATTTCTAACGATAAGGTGCTGTGCAAAAAACAAAACGGGTGTAGTTCGATAGTGCATAAATCGTGCATAAATCTAAAGTCTGACCAAAAAATGTAGGGAGCGAAATTGTCTTGTTTATACTGAACTACCGGTATATACATTTTTGCTGCAGCATTTCTGAACCGTCATGGCATAAACTTTCTTTTGGTTTTTTAAAGTTTTTTAAAAATTAAAATTCATCAAAAGAAGCCGATTTTTTAAGTTTTAAAGATCAGTAGAAACCAGGTACTAGCCGTTCGGTGGAAAATTAGCCCATGTCCCAGACATAATGAATCCCGAATATCAGCTGATTTCGTAAAAAATTGCGATAGGTATTCAATTTTTTCAATTTTCAAAATCCTTTGATCTTTGCCGCTTTTCCAACTTTGACTGGCCATTACTCGCGACTCACTCAATGCAAAAATTTTTTAATTGGATTTTCAGGACCGCTTAAGCCCGGTTCACACTGCACAAGGTTTAAGATTTATGATGTTGAAACGTTCACACTGGAAGGTTTAAGGTTTAAGAAAGCCGAGTTAAAATATTTTTAACTTTGTATTTAGGTTTAAGCTTTCTACGTATTATATATAGAAGGTTTAGTTAATATTTTTCGTTATGTATGTTGTAGAATTCCTTACGTATGCACAGAACTAAAAATTTTTTAAATCCGTGAATATTTGAAAGCACGCTGTTTGATATAATAAACCACGTGATATTCAGACATTCCTTAAACCTTGCTGAAACCTTAAACCCTAAACCTTAAACCTTAAACCTATTGCAGTGCGAACCGGGCTTTACGCGTCAGCTTTCATGTGATATGTGGTTTTTCAAAATTTGAAAATCGATTTTTTCGAAAAATACCACTTTTTGACCCAAAATTTCGACAATGCGAATCCAGCAGAAGTGGGTAAAAATAACATTATCATAAAGTTTAATCTGAGCTGAATCCAACGATATAAAGTTTTTGTGGCTACGGCTTATATTGCCCCAGCAACGAATTTTTAAACAAATTCCTATTTCAGCTGATTTCTGACAAGTTGTGCTATATTGTGCATTGATTTGCCGCAAACAGTGTAAACTAGCCAAAAACCGGCTAAAATGCGAAATTGTCGTAGCCACGAAAGCCGTCGTATAAGTCGTAGCCACGAAAACTTTATATCGTTGGATTCAGCTCACATTAAACTTTATGATAATATCATTTTTACCCACTTTTGCTGGATTCGCATTGTCGAAATTTTGGGCCAAAAAGTGGTATTTTTCGGAAAATCGATTTTCAAATTTTGAAAACCACATATATCACATGAAAGCTGACACGTGAGCGGTCCTGAAAATCCAATTAAAAAATTTTTGTGCTTAGTGAGTCGCGAGTAATGGCCAGTCAAAGTTGGAAAAGCGGCAAAGATCAAAGGATTTTGAAAATCGAAAAAATTGAATAACTATCGCAATTTTTGACGAAATCAGCTGATATTCGGGATTCAATATGTCTGGGACATGGGCTAATTTTCCACCGAACGGCTAGTTCCTGGTTTCTACTGATCTTTCAAAACTTAAAAAAATCGGCTTCTTTTGATGAATTTTAATTTTTAAAAAAAATTTTTCAAACAAAAGAAAGTTCATGCCATGACGGTTCATAAAATATATACATTGCTGCAGCAAAAATGTACCGGTAGTTCAGTATAAACAAAACAATTTCGCTCCCTACATTTTTTGGTCAGACTTTAGGACAAATCCTGTGGTGTGGTGCTACATGGGCGTTGCAAACTAAATGACGGTCAAATTATGCATATAAACAGCTGAAAAATTTTTTCAAGGGGGGGCCGACACCCCAAAGGGAGGGGCCCAAATCGCAAAGGGGTGGCCCCGGGGCCCCCGGCCCCCCCCCCCTGGCGCCGCCACTGAGTGGGACTCGCCGGGTCTACCAGGCTTCCAGGGCGGCCCCGTTTTTTTACCCTTATTTGGGGGTGTTTTTTTCCCGGGTCTGACTATATATACTTGGTCCAGGCCCAGGGTGAGGGTCACTTGACGTGACTGGTCAAAAATTTTATTTCAAGCCCAGGAAGCTTAAAAACTTGCCTATATAGGTTTTTCGGAGCGTAGAATTCGAATTTTGCATTAGTTTTGGCTTTAGGCCACATATGTGATCCTGGCTTCCCCTGGGTCGGGGTCATGCCTAACAGCCGGTTAGTGGGTCAGATGGGCTCATAGGTGTATATATACCTTGACAAAACGTTGGGGGAGGGGGTAGCTGAAATTAGGGTGGGTGGGGTCAGTGGCGGATCCAGGATTTCGAAAAGGGGGGGGGCCCGCTGAAAAATTGTTCTGGGGGGTAACCAAATTTTTCCGGGGGGGGGTGGTAAAAATTTGCTTTTTCCAGGAACAAAATATTTTTACAAGAAAATATTGTGTATGGAAAGGTTAATTCACTTGATAATTGGACAACAACTATATCCCGTGAGTAAAGCAAACCATGGAGAATTTATATATACAAGAAGCACACGGGGGTCTGGGGGGCAGAGCCCCCCAGAAGTTGAAGAATTTTTTGAAATTGGAAAAAAATCCGTCATACAAACTTTTGAAAAGATTAAATAAATAAAATGGAGATGTATATACATGTATATATAGTAACTTACGAAGTGAAAAACTTGTAGTAAAATGGTATAAGTATATACAAGGAATGGTGGCGATAAAGAGGACAAGCTGCAAGGGAAACAAAGATAACGTGCGAAACGGGGGGTCTGGGGGGCGGAGCCCCCCAGAAGTTGAAAAATTTTTTGAAATCGTGGAAAATTCAGCAATTCAAATGTTTAAACAGATTAGTTAAGATGAGATGAGTTGTCGAGTTGTATAATCGATCAGTGGAAAACTAAAACGGGAATTGAATGCTTTTCAGAATTTTTCACTTTCAGGATTTATTCTAGAACACTTTCAGAAGCTGCCAATTATCAATCTTGCTTTGCCCATTTATATATATATATATATATATACGTTATGAAAGCAAAATAAAATTTTTAAATATATATATAAAATAATAAATATAAGCCGGTATATAGTCATAAAATAAACTAAAAGCGTTGAGTATATACAATTAATTATATACTTATAAAACAGAAAGGAAACAAAATAGAAGACACTTTAAGAGACAGAAGTTCTGTCACAGAATTAAGTACGTAATAAAGCAGCACGGAAGTAAGTATAAGTGCGCCGCAGGCGAAATTTTTTAAAAATTTGTGGAATTTATTAAAATTATGCTTAATTTTCACTCGAAATATGCATTATAAACAGCTGAAAAAATTTTCTAGGGGGGGGCCCGGAATGTCAAAGGAGGGGGCCCAAATCGCAAAGGGGGGGCCCCCCCTGGATCCGCCACTGGGTGGGGTCAGCCGTTTTGAGGTGGGGTGGGGTCCGGAAAAATCGAATTTGGGGGGGGGGGTAAAAAGTTTTTGGTCAAAAATTTAGAAAAAATTCGCAAATTTGCCAAAAAAGCGTTATTTCCAACTAAAAATCAACAATATTTCTTTATTTTTGCTGATTTGTTCGAAAAAAACGTGGATTTTTTGCGAAAATTTTGAATTTTTCCAAACAATTTCGAATTTTTACTAATTTTTAGTAAAAATTTTCAAAATTTTGAGGGTGGGGTCTGGCAAATTTGGGTGGGTGGGTTCTGGGATTTGGCCATTTGGGGCCTGCTGGGGGTGGGGTCTGCCTCCACAATTTCGAGGGTGGGGTCGGCACTTTTCCATTTGGGGGGAGGGGTTCCCCCCCCCAGGTACACCTATGGATGGGCCTGTGCCTGAGGTACCTAAAAACATGTGCTGTCTACATGGGCGTAGGCAGGGGAGGGCCAGGTATTGGAATTCCCCTCCCCGAAATTGTGCAGTTCCCCCCACCCAAATTTGCTTTTCAAGTGCAGCAGGAAGCTCATTTTTCGAAATTTTTGCACCTGGAGTGAACTACGACACGGCAAATCGTTTTTGGCAAATATATATACAACCACCTTTTTACGTGTATATAAATTGAATCGCTTGGGGTGGTCAGCTGAGACGTCACTTGAAGCGGAAGCAAGAATGTATCCAAACCCTAGTCGTAGTTTATATATATATATATATATATATATATATATATATATATATATATATATATATATATATATATATATATATATATATATATATATATATATATATACATGGGCGTAGATAAGGGGGGGGCGCCCGGGCGGCGCCCCCCCCCCCCGAAGCACCTTTGCCCCCCTGTAAATTTTGCCAGTGGAAAAAATTTTTAAGCTCGCGCGCAGCGCGAGCTTATACTGCGCCAGTTTTTGCTGGAACAGTAGTCTGAAATATATATAGGTTTCAAGCCTTTAATTTTTCAAAAAATTTGCTCGCTCTGAGTCAAATACAGATGACGTAGATGTAGATGACAAATGTAGATGACGATTTTGTGCGAAAGTTACCGGAAAAATAGGTTTAAAACGTAATATTTCTGAAAATTTTCTACTGGGGGCAGCGCTCCCATACTCCTGATTGTGCGTTCTTACTCATATTGCTAACTACTATGACAATTTGATATTGATTACTTCGTTTTCCTAAAATAAATGTTTCTCTCTTTAGTCTTGCAGATGTGGCACTTAATAAAGAAAGTGCTCAAAATTATTCCTCAGGGAGTGTATAGCGCGGCGGGAAAAAAACCCAAATTTTCGAATTTTGGCTGTAACTTTTTTATTAAGCGACAAATCTAAAATCTAACGATAACTACCATCAGGCCTCTAGGGTAGTTTTGGACGCTCTTTAAGATAGGCTATTAAAATCCGATCTAGCTCATATGGTTGACTCACACTGGCGATGGGTTTTTTCCCGCATATCGGTTTGGGTTTTTTTCCCGCCGCGCTATAAATATGAAAAATTCTGCAACTTCGGGAGGCTCCGCCCCCAGACTCCCGCGGGTCCTATTTCTTCGCGACATTTGGTTTCTCCACAGCGCTTCCACGCGTACAATGCTAGCTCTGAGATTATATATTTGCTGATCTGAAATAAAAAGTGCATTGAAAAACTGCTTTCAAGTCTGAAATATCAAAAATTCTCAACTTCTGTGGATTCAAAAAGCAATTCCTTTCAAAAAATTTAGAAAGTTAAAAATTTTCAACTGGCATTAAAGAATTATATATATAAAGTTTCTCTAGCAGTTTTTGGTGAAAATCAGAAAAATGTCAGCTTTAATAATCAAACCGTTTTTGGTGAAAATCTGAGAAAATTTCTCAAGTTTAGATACTACGTAATTAAGAATTAAAGCTGCTGTACCCGTTTTTGGTGAAAATCTGAAAAACTCAATTTTACTTATATAGCCATGGGGGGAAAAAAACCCACTTTTTCGGATTTTGGCTGGAACTTTTTTGTTATAAGGGCTATCTGAGAACTCTATATACCATCGTACTTGGCGTACTTAGAACTTTCTTTTAAGCCCATTTGCACTTCTCTAGGTTGTACCGTTAGGCCGGTATAATGCAAAAAGTAGCGGGGGAAAAAAACCCAATGGGGGGAAAAAAACCCAAATGGGGGGAAAATAAACCCACCCCTCACAGGTCCTAAAAATTGTCGTAGCGCGATTCTGACACTTCCTGTGTAAAATTCAACTCTTTTTTAGTTAGTATGAGTCAAAAAACCCGACCTAGGTAGCTTTTTTGAGATCTCATGTGCCATTGAAAATGCAGCATCAAATGGACAGGTTTCATAAAGTTTAACACATAAACATAGGGCAATTTTTGAAAAATGCTAAAAACGATGTAATTTGATAAAACTTATTATTCTAACGTGTAGAGAATGGTTTTTTACGTACAATTGGCTATTAAAAGTCACAATTAGACCTCTGCTGGGTCATATCCAGCAGCGAAATTGCACTTTTAGGGTTTTATGCCTCTAGCTACCCAAGTATTCAAAATTGTCCAAATCTGACAGCATAGGGTGACGCAGCGTCCTCGATAATATCGTACTACAGTCCCGAATTGTTTCCCAGTTGAGCTGGTAAAAAATTTTTCAAAAAAATTTGGGTGGGTTTTTTTCCCCCCAAAGTGGGTTTTTTTCCCCGCCACGTTTGGCAATGTGCCAGTCTAACGGTGCATCGGATCGGTCTAATTTTTGCTGTGTGCAAAGAGGAAGACTTGCCATCATTGCAGATATTTGCAAAACTTTTCTAGCCCAACCCAGTCAAAAGTTACATCGGTCCAAACTTTTGCCAAATTTTTGGAAGGTTGGACCAAAAAGTAGGTATCATTTTCAAAATGTCATAAAATGAGCAAGAGTGAACC
This sequence comes from Trissonchulus latispiculum, assembly GCA_030248195.1. Taxonomy (NCBI): domain Eukaryota; kingdom Metazoa; phylum Nematoda; class Enoplea; order Enoplida; family Ironidae; genus Trissonchulus; species Trissonchulus latispiculum. Next base: position 17,147 of record JASAND010027932.1, read on the forward strand.
AAATGACCTGATCTTTGCACACATAGGTTAGAAAGAGTCGCGCTTTCTGCTGGTATGTTTTGGAGCTCCTAGCTCCAACCCGTGACCCAGGAGGCGGGTGGGTTTTTTTCCCCCCAAAAAGGGGGTGGGTTTTTTTTCACCCCATGGCTATAGATATATTGAAAGCTGATTGTGGGTCGAGGTAAAAAATTGCACAATTTCTGGGTGGGGAGGGGTCGGGCTCCGGACCCCCCCCCCCCGACTTGCCGAAAATCCGCCCCCCCCCCCGAAGCAATGACCTATCTACGCCACTGTATATATATATATATATATACATATATATTATTTATAGACTTCGGAAAGGTTTCATGAAACATTTACTGCAAGTTAATTAAAGTTTCGGAAATGTTTTCAGATTCTGGCGGCTCCACTGCCCAGACACCCCCTCCCCGACACATCGCAATTCCTGGCTTTTTCCTACGGGGGGGGGTGGAGGGCCCCCCAGAATCGCCCCCCCAGGATTCGGGCCTGTTCCCCCCTCCAGAACTCTAAAGTGCCGGAAAAATAGTGTTTTGAGGGTAAATTTTGACAAATTTTTCCGACTTCGCCGGATTTTTGCCTATTTTTAAGCATTTTTAGCTATTTTAAGCTTAAATTTCAATTAAAAATAGTTAATTTTTTTAGCTCAGCAGCAAAAAATAGCTATTTTTAGGCATTTTCGGAAAATTTTTCTTCCCCCCCCCTCCCCCAGAAATCCGATCCCCCCCAGATTTCCCCCACCAGAAATGTTTGCCTAGGAAAAAGCCAGAATTCCCCCTCCGAAATTTTTTTCTGGCTACGCCACTGGCTGTATATATAGGTTTTCGTGGTAGCAGAGCTGGAATTTGGCGTTAGATTTGCTGTAGCAACCACTCCGCACCTTTTTACAAAAAATCACCCACCGTGGGCTAGCCCAGTGCCAGTGGTCATCAGGGGCGTATCCAGGATTTTGAAAAGAAGGGGGTTTCAACTAAAATTTATTGAAAAGGAGGGGGTTTTAACTAGGGATGCACCGGGGCCTGGCCCCGGCCCCGGCCCCGGTAGTCAGGCCCCGGCCCCGGTGGTCAGGCCCCGGTACCGACCGGGGCCAAAAATTAGCAAAATTTTGTAAATTTTTGACATTTTTTGACCAAAATTTTGAATTTTCGAAAGTCAAAAAGTATTACAAATCGTTTGTTTTCTCGCTGATATGAATGAAAACAACGATAGTAACGTTTGTATATCAAAAATTATTGCAAAATTTAAATTTTCAAGAAAATTTTTGAAAATTTTCGATTTGGACCCCCAATTTCATTTTCTAGGCCCCGGCCCCGGCCCCGGCCCCGGTAGTGGCGGCCCCGGTGCATCTCTAGTTTTAACAAAAATTTGCAGTTTTTTGTAATGGAGAATTGATAAAATTTAGCCCAAAAGGAGGGTGTTTCAACCCCCAAAACCGCTCCCCTGGATACGCCCATGGTGGTAATGGCAAGGAATCCAATATATGGCTGGATGATATATAAAACAGAGTCTGGACATGTTATTTATATATATATATATAGTGTATTTTTCAATACCAAAATTTTCAATTTTGGTCCGGAGTTGTCCGAGTCCGAGTGTCGGTTTTGGGGTGGGTCGACTATTTTGGGTACCCTGGTCCATGGTTTTTCATTTAGGCCATAGTTAAGGCCGTGGCCTAAATTTTAGAGCCGATGGCCGGAAGAATTATATATATCCGTTGAGGCCATCTGGCTTACAATCTTCGAGAAAAACTCAGTCAAATTTATTTATCTTTATCTGAAAACAGTGATATATATACATATATATGTGTGTGTTTCTAACAAATGGTTTTTACTTCCTAAAAATTTCTGGACTGTTCTTGGGGGGTTTTTCGGGAATTTTCGAAATGTTTATTGTTATATAACCATGCTATATTTTTCTATAGTCAAGCGGGAAAAAACCCCACTCGAATATACCGGTATGAGCTATATAGTCAATCGGGAAAAAAACGCCATTTTTTCAAACTTTTGGACGTGTAGAACTCATTTTTTGGAATTATGGGAAAATTCTTGTAGTTTGAAGAATGGCAACCCCTACGGATTATTTTCATGTATTAATGCCTTCTCTGGACTGTAGCAATAGAGAGTACTTTGTGATTTATTTGCTGGGGAAAAAAGCCAAAATCGGGAAAAAAAAGCCAGTCATCGGGAAAAAAGAGCCACTTTGGTCGAAGCATATCCTGAAGGCGTAGACTAATTCTGAGTGTTCCAACGCGTTCAGCGTTGCTTATTTACCCTAGATTTGTTGTTTTCCGAGGCAAATTGCCTTCGTAAAGCATTAAATAGAACTTTTTAGTTTGCAGCATAAACTGGCTAGGTTTCATCAAATATAACGTAAACATACAAAATTTTTAAAAACTTGCTAAAACGAAGGCTAACCACAAAATAGTGTTTTCCAATGAATTCGTAATGCTCTTTTTGGCCAATCGTGCCAGTTTCAGGATGAAATGTGGAGTGTAGCGGTCAAAACGACTGACGTGACATATTAGTCCAAAAGTTGCTCATTTCAGGGACTTTCCAGCTAAAAACGGTATTGCTCTGTAAAACTTGAATTGCTGATTATTTTCAAAATAGGTATCATGCCAGAAATCCAGAAAAACTGCTCACTGTGGGTCTCGCAAGCGACTGGCTTTTTTCCCGATGGGTCAAAATCATCGGGAAAATAAAGCCACACCTGCCCAGAGACAACGTGACATCCTGAACTGTTTGCAGTTGTATCAGGACAAAGCCAGACATGTTCTCTCTTGATTGCAATAGAAATTATTCAGATAGCGCTATTGACACTAAAGTTATGAATTTTTGAAACATTACCATTTTCCCGCCTTTTCAGGAACAAAATTTTCCAAAAAATGTCGACCCTGCTGTTGACTATAGAGGAGAGCTAGAAAGCTAAAAATCGGCGTGTGGGCTTATATTGAGGTCGCTATTCTACACGCCAAATATTACTGCAATAGCTTCATCCGTTAGGCCACAGCGGTCGTGGCTTTTTTTTCCCGAAATTTTGACGTGGCTCTTTTTTCCCGATTGACTATATAGGATTTTAATAGCCTATCGTGGAGAGCGTCCAAAATAACCCTAGAGGCTGTATGTAGATGATGCTTTGTAGATGATAAATTAAAGTTTCCCAACACTGCTCATCAATCAGTGTTAAAGCTTTGACTCGTATGAACATTATTTTTAAGTCATTTCGATCACGAGACCGGGATTTTTTGTGTGCGATGTACACTACTTATATCCGACCTATTTTGGAGTATAATTCGCCGTTATGGTCTCCGTTTTTAAAAAAAGATATTGAGAGAGTAGAAAACGTTCAAAGGCGGTTTTCAAAGCGGATTCCGGGTTTGCGCAATAAAACGTATTCTGAGCGTTTGGCAGTTTTGGGATTAGAAAGTTTGGAATTGCGTAGGATCAAAGCAGATCTCAATCAGTGCTTTCGCATAGTAAAAAATCTCGACAACATAGATTTTTCTGACTATTTTGCCTACCGTCAGGATGTGGGATTAAGGGGCCATAATTTAATGTTAGATTCTGTACACTGCCGAAGAAATGAGAAACTAAATTTTTTCAGTAGCAGAGTAGTTAAATTGTGGAATAACCTCCCCCTTGAAGTCAAGGTTGATTCACTTGAGGCTTTTAAATCTAAACTGCAGGATATAGATTTGTCGATTTATACAAAGATCTTCTAGCATTTCTGTGGCTATTTATATACTGCACATGTTTATACAATTTTCACGTAGTTTGTAGATGTAGATATTAGTCTGAAATAGGTTTTATCTGATTGTTTTATATTGTTGTATGTACGGGACCATAATCTTTACTGAATAAACCAATTGTTTGTTTGTTTTGTTTGTATTATGGTCGCTCCCGCTGCTTCGCTGTAAATTTTTGGGACTTTGACATTTTCGAAAATTTTGGTGTCCGTCCAAGTGCCGAAATTTGGCAAACTTGCCTGGCCACCCTGACTACTGGAAAGACCTATATAGACCAAAGCGGATTGTATGTATATATAATTATTAGGGATCGACCGGAATTCCGGTTCCGGTACTTTTTGGTTCCGGTTCCGGTTTTTGAAAACGTACCGGAGCCAATTTTAGCCTATTATCAAAAGCAAAATTTTATTAAAATTTTCAAAAATTTTATCAAACTTCTTTAAAACTTCTTGAAAAAACTGCGATTCTCTTATAACCAGAATATTATTTATACAAAAATTTTCGCCTGCGGCGCTATATATTGCATTATATAGCCATGGGGTGAAAAAACCCACCCCCTTTTTGGGGGGAAAAACCCACCCGCCTCCTGGGTCATGGGTTGGAGATATGAGCTCCAAAACATAGCAGCAGGAAGCGCGACTCTTTCAAACCTATGTACGCACAGATCAAGTCATTTGGTTCACTCCTGCTTATTTTATGACATTTTGAAAATAACAACTACTTTTTGGTTCAACCATCCAAAAATTTACCAAAAGTTTGGACCGATGTAACTTTTGACTGGGTTGAGCTAGAAAAGTTTTGCAAATATCATCTGCAATGATGGCAACTCTTCCTCTTTGCACACAGCCAAAATTAGACCGATCCGCTGTACCGTTAGTCTGGCACATTGCCAAACGTGGTGGGGAAAAACCCACTTTGGGGGGGAAAAACCCACCCAAATTTTTTTGAAATTTTTTTAACAACTCAACACGGAAACAATTAGAGACTATAGCACGGTCGAGCACGCTGCGTCATCTTATGCGGTCAGATTCTGACAATTTTGCTTACCTGGCTAGCTAGGGCCGAAAAACCTTAAAAATGCCATTTCGCAGCTGGAGGACCCAATACAGGTACAATTGTGGATTTTAACATCCAATTCTACGTAAAAAACCATTCTCTACACGATAGAATAATAAGTTTTATCAAATTACATCATTTTTAGCATTTTTCAAAAATTGCCCTATGTTTCTGTGTTAAACTTTGTGAAACCTGGCCAGTTGATGCAGCATTTTCAACGGCACATGAGATCTCAAAAAAGCGACTTAGATCGGGTTTTTTGGTTCATACTAACTAAAAAAGGGTTGAATTTTACACTGGAAGTGTCAGAATTGCGATAGAACAATTTTTAAGACCTGTGAGGGGTGGGTTTATTTTCCCCCATTTGGGTTTTTTCCCCCCATTGGGTTTTTCCCCCGCTACTTTTTGCATTATACCGCTCTAACGGTACAACTTAGAGAAGTGCAAATAGGCTTAAAGGAAAGTTCTAAGTACGCCAAGTACGATGGTATATAAAGTTCTCAGATAACCCTTATAATAAAAAAAGTTCCAGCCAAAATCCGAAAATGTGGGTTTTCCCCCCATGGCTATATACCTAGAATGTTTTGAATTTGTAATAATAATGTCTAATGTATCGTTGTTATGAATATTAATATATATATTATAAAACAAAAATAATATATACTTAATAACTCAGATTAGATAGCACAATTTATAGCACATCTTTTTAAGTGTTTAAATATGGACTTTAAATATGGACTACGTAAGTTTGTTGCTCTTTGTTTAGTAATTATTCCAGTGCGCAGATCAACAGAATTACTAAAAACTTATGGATGGAACAAATAGCAATGGTTTTTAAAAATCTTTTGAAGAAACGTCATTTAAAATTTAAAAATCCTGATGAAGCTAGCTAAACGGAAGAAATTTTGTTTAACTCAAGTTGGAGAAATTGTGCATTTCGGTTTTCTTTGAAACTTGTGAAAAATACTTTTGGCTTTATATGTTTAATGGATGAAAATTTATATATTTAAATCATGCAAAAACCATTTGCATTTTATTCAGAAAACTCCAAATTTCATGTTCCTGCATTGAAATATATATATATATATATATATATATTAGGGATCGACCGGAATTCCGGTTCCGGTTCCGGTACTTTTTGGTTCCGGTTCCGGTTCCGGTTTTTGAAAACGTACCGGAACCGGAACCAATTTTAGCCTATTATCAAAAGCAAAATTTTATTAAAATTTTCAAAAATTTTATCAAACTTCTTTAAAACTTTTTGAAAAACTGCGATTCTCTTATAACCAGAATATGATTTATTCAAAAATTTTCGCCTGCGGCGCTATTGCATCACTTAGAATGTTTCGAATTTGTAATAATAATGTCGAATGTATCGTTGTTATGAATATTAATATATATTATAAAACAAAAATAATACTTAATAACTCAGATTAGATAGCATAAGACCGCCGAAACTTTTAAATTTAAGTATACCTAATGCTGAATTGAAATAATTGAAGCCTTACCGTCGACCTATGCTATTTCAAAATTATAGAGTGCGCTGTTGTATAATCAAATGTCAGTTTTAGCTTAAATTTAATCTTTTTAATTGTTTAAATCGAGACTGGACTTTAAATAGGGAGTACGTAAGATTGTTGCTCTTTGTTTAGTAATTAATCCAGTGCTCAGATCAACAGAATTACTAAAAAATTATGGATGGAACAAATAGCAATGGTTTTTAAAAATCTTTTGAAGAAACGTCACTTAAAATTTAAAAATCCTGATGAAGCTATCTAAAAGGAAGAAATTTTGTTTAATTCAAGTTGGAGAAATTGTGCATTTCGGCTTTCTTTGAAACTTGTGAAAAATACTTTTGTCTTATATGTTTAATGGATGAAAATTTATATATAATAGGTATTTCAACCATGCAAAAACCATTTGCATTTTAATCAGAAAACTCCAATAACAAAGTATATAATTATACTGAGATATAACAACAAGCTAAGGAATTTAAACCCTATGTTCTAAACAAGTCCAATTTTGTATATAGCTGATGTTACCTAAGTTCATAACTAATGAATTGCAAATTTCATGTTCCTGCATTGAAATAACTATAAAAATATAAAGCAAACGTTATTACAATGTTCTAGTAACTATAAAAAGCGAAAAATTGTGCAAAAATTGTCTAAAACGTCAGAAAAAATTTTCGATTTTTGTAGTGTTAAAGAGCTGGTTCCGGTTCCGGTTCCGGTTTTTTAAAGCCAATTCCGGTTCCGGTTTTTTGGAGGTCCGGTCGATCCCTAATATATATATATATATATATATATATATATATATATATATATATATATATATATAAAATATAAAGCAAACGTTATTACAATGTTCTAGTAACTATAAATAAACGAAAAATGTGCAAAAATTGTCCAAAACGTCAGAAAAAATTTTCGATTTTTGTTGTGTTAAAGAGCTGGTTCCGGTTCCGGTTTTTTGGAGTTCCGTTCGATCCCTAATAATTATGTAGGGCATCTCTTGCGCTTCATGATGATATATGCCACACTGCTCTAGCCCCTCCGGTGCGACCTGGGGGTGACATAGAGTTTGCGGGAAAAACCCATCGGCGCGATAAAAACCCACTTTCCAAAATTGAATATTTTTCTAACCATTAGAAGGAAAGGTCAAACTAATACATACATTTGTTAAATAGAGCCTATAGCTTGCTTGCTTATCAGGAGGCCTGGACAGGATCCTCCGCTGCTCCAACGAGTGAATCAGTCATCGTTATCCATTGATGTCTATCTGAGGCGACGTCGGCTAGGATATCCTTCCAGTTTGATGGCCAAGAGCGGTATATGTGGTGCAGATTTAGCCTCGAAAAGTCTGTCTGTACCGTCCGTTGCCACGTAGTGCGGACTCCACCACGGGGACGCTTCCACTGGGGCCAAGGCTCTGCCATTAGGGTTCGTCTTGCAGGAAATGAAGGATGTCGCCGCAGGACATGGCCGAGATATCGCAGCCTGCGTTTTAACAGTTCTGATCTGCAGAGCGACGAAGGATTGATTCGGCTGGCGATGTCGCGATTTGGTATTCTATCCATATAAGTGACTCCAAGCATGCGCCGCCAGCAGCAAAATTCCGAAAGCCTGCAGCCGAGAGAGATCGTTTACTTTCACCGGCCAGGTTTCGCACGCATAAAGCAGAACAGGGTAGGATGGCTGCAAAATTGACCTTAACTTTTGTGCTCAGGCTAACCCTTTGGTCTTTCCAAAGGGTTAGCCTGAGCCTGGGTCAATTTCAGCCGTGGCCGATAGCCGGCGGGCTTTCGAAGATTTTGCTGCTGGCGGCGCGCTGCTGGAGTCACCTGGATAGAGCCGATGCGACCTCGCCAGCCGGAATCAATCGCTCGTCATGCCACGGGTCAGAACTGTTAAAACGCGAGATATATCTCGGCCATGTCCTGCGGCGACAGTACTTCATTTCCTGCAAGACCCAACCTAATGAGCAAACTTGTCCCGGTCACTTTACACGGCGAACTTTGAACGAACTTCGGGCTAAATCGCACATATACCGCTCTTGGCCATCAGGATGTCGCGTCTTGTAAACGTCAATGTGAAGCGATGACTGTTCTCGTTGGAGCAGCGAGATCCAGGCCTCCCTGACAACGAAGCGAAACTGTAGGCTCCAACCTGTAGTTTGACCTTAATGGTTAGAAAAATATTCAATTTTGGAAAGTGGGTTTTTAGAAATCGCCGACCCGCAAGCGGATGCTGCCGAATATCATCATGAAGCTGCATAATTATTAGGGATCGACCGGAGCTCCAAAAAACCGGAACATGTTCAAGTAAATTGACTTTTTTTTTTTTTTTATTTATAGTTATGAACTTTGTGTTTTATCTTTTATATATATATATATATATATATAATATAATATATCTATATATATTTATTAGTCGGAACCAATATAAAACTGCACAATTTTTCTAAATTTTAGACTATAGTTACTAAACATTGTGATAACATTTGCTTTATTTTTATAGTTATTTCAATGCGGGAACATGAAATTTATAATTCATTAGTTATGAACTTGAACATTAATCTATACAAAATTAGATTTGTTTATAACATATGGATTTAAACCAACTGTAGTTAAAATATCTCAATATAATTATATACTTTGTTACTGGGTTTTTCTGATTAAAATGCAAATGGTTTTTGCATGAAATTCCTATTATATATAAATTTTCATCCATTGAACATATAGAGACAAATTATTTTCACAAATTTCAAAAGCCGAAATGCCTGAAATTTCTCAACTTGAATTAAAGCAAAATTTCTTCCTTTAGATAGCTTCATCAGAGATTTTTAAATTTTAAGTGACGTTTCTTTAAAGATTTTTAAAACCATTGCTATTTATTCCATCTAATTTTTAGTAATTCTGTTGTAGTACTGAATTATTACTAAACAAACAATTTGACGTACTCCTATTTAAAAGTCAGTCTCGATTTAAACAATTAAAAGATTAAATTTAAGCTTTAAAACAATTTGGTATACAGCGCACATGTTTTGAAATAACGTAAGTCGATCTTTCCAGTTATTTCAATTCAACATTAGATATTTCAATTTGGAAGTTTCGACGTTATGCTATCTAATCTGAGTTATTAAGTATTATTTTGTTTTATAATATATATTAATATTCATAACAACGATACATTCGACATTATGTACATAATTCGAAACATTCCTAAGGCTCTTTTCACAGTAAAAATTTGCAGGTAGCATATTCTGGTTATAAGAAGAATCGCAGTTTTTGCAAAGTTTTGAAGTTTTGATAAAAATTTTGAAATTTTGGCAAAATTTTGCTTTTGATAATAGGCTAAATTGGTTCCGGTTCCGGTGCGTTTTTCAAAAATTGCCGGAACCGGAGGAATTCCAGTCGTCTCAATATATATATATATGTATATATTTCAATGCAAAAATTACATGAAATTTGGAGTTTTCTGAATAAAATACAAATATTTTGCATGATTTAGATATATAAATTTTCATCCATTAAACATATAAAGCCAAAAGTATTTTCCAAGATTTAAAAAAACCGAAATTGCACAATTTCTCCAACTTGAAGTTAAACAAAATTTCTTCCGTTTTAGTCATCAGAATTTTAAATTTTAAATGACGTTTCTTCAAAAGATTTTTAAAAACCATTGCTATTTGTTCCATCCATAAGTTTTAGTAATTCTGTTGATCTGCCTGCAGAATAGTTTACTAGAACAAACAAACCGTAGTCCATATTTAAAAGTCCATATTTAAACACTTATAAGATATTGCTATAAATTGTGCTATCTTATCTGAGTTATTAAGTATATAATTATTTTTGTTTTATAATATATATATTAATATTCATAACAACAATACATTAGGTATTATTATTACAAAATTACAAGTCATTCTAGGTGCTATAGCCATGAGAAAACCCAGCTGGAACATTTTCGGATTATTATAGGTGTTATCTGGAGAACTTTATATACCATCGTACTTGGCGTACTTGAACTTTTCTTTAAATTTGTACTTCTCTAAAGTTACCTTAGAGCGGTACCAATGCAAAAAGTAGCGGAGAAAATTGTGGAAAAAACTTATGTGGGAAAATAAATCCCACCCCTCACCAGGTCTTAAAAATTGTTCTATCACTTGGTGTCACTTCCAGTGTAAAAGTGACCCCTTTTTAGTTAGTATGAACCAAAAAACTTGATCACAGATCGCATGTGCCGAATTGAAATGCAATCAATTGGCCGAAATTCACAAGTAGCACAGAAACATAGGGCAGTTTTGAAAAATTCTTTAAAAATGATGTGAATTTGATAAAACTTGTATTCTATCGTGTAGAGAACACGGCAAATTGGATGTTAAATCCACAATTGTACTGTATTGGAGTCCTCCGGCTACTTGAAATCGCCGACTATGCCGGAAGCAAGCAAATCAGAATCTGACCGTAAGACGGCGCGCTCTAATTTCCGTGTTGAGACAAAAAATTTCAAAAAAAAATTTCCCCAAAATATTGCCGATTCTTGGCGGATCGATCTAATTGTGTGCAAGAGGAAATTGCCGGATGATATTTGCAAAACTTTTCTAGCTCAACAGTCAAAAGTTACATCGATCTTCAAACTTTTTGGCAAATTTTTGGATGGTTGAACCAAAAAACAGTTGTTATTTTCAAAATGTCATAAAAGTGTAAACGATACTGTACTGGGATTTGAGAAAATTAAAACTCACACTGCTGCTATGTTTTGGGCTCATATCTTGGCCAGGAAGGCGGGTGGAGACCCAAAGCTTTTGCACCCGTAAGCATATGGTATAGCAAGACAAGCCCAATACGAGAACAGC
>JASAND010027933.1:0-13283 GCA_030248195.1 Trissonchulus latispiculum
CCCCCATAATGTATATTTATACTTATATAAATACATACTGCTATAAAGCTTTTCATTACAAATTATCCTTCATATATATAATGTTGACCAGTCATTAGAAGTGTACATATGCTGTATACGGTACGCCATGAGGCGCTCTGACTCACAGCCAAGTGGGAACGCATTCTGCGTGTGCATAATGTGAAAGTGTTTCGAGAGAATGCATCAGAGGTGCGCTACAGCGGTTTCAGGAAACATTAGGCTGCATGTACAGTTCAGCTTGAGCAGTCGTAGTTCACTTCAGTCCATTTCTTCTGGGCCATGACGTCTATTCATTTTTCCGTAATGTGGATGAAGCTGAGGTTCTTTAATGAGGCTTTAATGTGGAATGCACTGTGACGCTCAATATGAGCCTCGTTGGTAGTGACAGTAAGCTCATATGTTAAGCGGTTGTAACTTGCTTTCCTTGATTTACAACCTCCCTACGGAACTCATACGTATTTTACAGGCTAGTTTTTGCTTATGTTCAACCTGCCTACGAAGATCATATGCATTTTACATGCGACGCATGAGACACTTTTTGTTCTTGTTTTCTATTATTTTATATATATATGATCATGAAGATATAGTATGCATGGATATATTTCAACAGTAGCAAGCAAGCCAACCACAGCACTCCACAACCACTTTAGCATGCAGTTCTATGACAAAAGTTGCTCAGCTTGCTTAGGGCTTCTTTTACTTGGAAACAAATCTGACCACTCTCTTCGAAAAATTTCCCCATTTTTCTTCTACTCCCCCACTCCCCATACCGGACCTCGACTACTCCCCCTCCCAAGCCGAGCTCCCCAGACCCCCCTCCCCCCCTAAAATGGGGTCCAAACAAAGAGAAAAAATGCCAAATGCCAATTTAATTTTTGCAAAATGTTTTGGAATTTTTCAAAAATTTTCTGATAAAATTGGCTGGAAATAGTTAAAAGCACTATACAATAGGCTGTAAAACACAATACGCGTAGTTTTTGAGTAGATTTATGTCGAAAATAGCGGATTTGGGGACAGTTTTTTCGCAAACTCCCGATTTTTTAGACCCATAGGTGTAATTGGGGGGGGGGGGGGTAACCCCCCCCCAGCCATTTTTTCAAACCCCCCCAGAAATTTTTGGGGGCCCCCCCGGCCCCCCCCCACTGGGGGGGTAGTCGCGCCGAAGACGCGAAAATTGGGCAAAAATTGGGCATTTTTAGGGCAAATTTTGCAAAATTTTTCAAAAAAGTCCAAATTATTGGCTTCACTTGTTTATTATCGCGAGAAATACAATTTTATAACGGTTTTATGGTCTTATAGACACAATACTAGTTGGGCACCTTATTTAGATGGGGGGGGCGATTTTCTCGCCTTGGTCCCTCGGAAAAATTTGTCTCCGATTTGGCTGAGAGTCCCGGGTACTCGTGGTCGCTGATTTCCAAAAAATCGAACGAGAGGATCCGATCGATCGATCGATCAGTAGAATCGATCGATCAAGACCGATCAAAAAATTTTGGTCTCGATTTTCGCGAAAAGTCGCCCCAGAATCCAGAAGTGGGCCGTTGATTCCGAATCTGCAGTCGAAATTTCATAAAAATCGACGTCTGCCCGCAAAAATCGATTTTCGTCGATTTTTCAAAAATTGCCGACAATAACCCGATTTTGGCAGCTCTGACGAAATTCGACCTGCAGATTGGAATCAGCGGCCCCGAATTGACCCTAGAAGGACTTTTCGCGAAAATCGGAGACAAAAATTTTTTGATCGATTTTGATCGATCGATTTACTGATGATCGATCGATCGATCGATCTCCCGATTCGATTTTGAAATCAGCGGACCTCTACCCTTGGAAGCAACTTCTCAGCCAAATCGGAGACAAAAATTTTTTTCGAACCATAAGGGGGGACCAAGGCGAAAAAATCGCCCCCCCCCCCATCTAAATAAGTGCCCAATATTGACCTTATTCTGGACTCAGAAACATGTTGGCAATAAAGTTTTCGAGTTTAAAAACACTGTCTAATGTTAAAATTACTTAATGATTTCATGTTTTTCGGCATTAGCAATGGCTGAAAATGCGATTTTTGACATAAAAATAGAAAAAATTTTTTGGGGGAGGTTTGGGGGAGGTCGTGGACTCGTGGGGGGGGGGGGTTGGGAGGGGGTCTAAAAAGGGGGCTCCCCCAAACGGCCGGGGGAGGGGGCCCCCCCAACCCAAATCCCCGTTACACCTATGTTTAGACCCCCCAAGCCAGATTAGGACTTTTTACTCCCCCCCCCAACCAAACAGGTGGTACACCTCACCTATACCCCCCCAAAGGAAACTATGCTCCCCAACATAGGTGTACCAGGCTACAGTTTCCCCCTGTGAGACCCCCCCACGGAGAGGCCAGACCCCCCTCCCCCCCCCCTAAAATTGGGTCCAAAGCAGGCAAAAAATGCAAAATTATTGAAAAAATTTTTTGCCAATTCTGAAAATTTTTGAAAAGAATTAGAAAAATAGGCTATAAATCACCTATAAACAGCTCAAGATGATTATTTATAGCAATTAAAAGATAATATACGCAATTATAAACCACAATCTGGGCTAATTTAGGCATATTTTAGTACTAATTTGTCAATTTTCAAGCCCTATTTTCGTATAAGAAAACTATTGACAGAAGCTTTTCAGTACGTTTTATGTACTGTACATCGAAAAAGGACCATTTTAAGCTAAAAAAACTTGGGTACAGTTTAGGGGGGTCCCCCTCCCCCAAATTTTGGATTTTGGTGGGGTCCCCCGAGCCAAATTTGGACCTTCTACTCCCCCCCCCCCCAACCCAAACAGGCGGTACACCCATAGGTGTAACGGAGATTTGGGGTGGGGAGCTCCCCCCCACCCCAACATTTTCTGGGGGGGCCCCCTCTGGCGACCCCCCCCAACCCCCCCCAGGACCCCCCCCCCAACCCTCCCCCCAAACAAACATTTTTCATTTTTTATGCCAAAAATCGCATTTTCAGCCGTTTCTAATGATAAAAAACATCTAACCATAAAGTAATTTTAACATTAGACAGTGGGAAACTCCAAAACTTGATTGCCAACATGTTTCCAAGTCCAAAATAAGGACAATATTGAGTCATAAGATCCATAATACAGTTAAAAACGTGTATTTCTCATAATAATAATAAACAGTTTAAGCCAAAAATTTGGACATTTTTGAAAATTTTTTCAAAATTTACCCTAAGAATACCCAATTTTGGCCTTTTCGCGCCTTCGGCGCCTCCCCCCCCCCCCCCCGGGGGGGGACGTCCCCCCCAGTTGGGGGGGGGGTTGAAAGGTGGGGGGGGGCACCCCCCCCCCCCCCCCCCCCCACCTTACCCCTATGGGTACACCTATGACTCTAGTATATATAATATATATACTTCGTTTCAAGGCGCACACAAAGCCAAAAGGTAGCTAATTGACATAGTTTGGTTCATCACAGGACTAATTTGCTTTACATTTGACTACATTTACTGTTACCGTCTCATTTTCGCCCGACACCGACCTCATCCATTCCGAAGCCAGTGCCTCTTCCAATTTCACCCCACCGACTTTGGGTTATCTTTATCACTTTATCACAATGACTTTATCCGAAGCCATTCTAGTCTTCAAAATATTTCAGGCCTCGTCGCCTCCTTTCAAATTTAAATGTCTGTTTTGAATTCAAATTCTTTTTCCATGTTTTTCAAAATCTTTTTCCAGTATTTTCTTTTTATATATAGATTAACTGGGTACACCATGACTAATAAATACTAAAAGGAAAATAACAAAATATAGAAATTATAAAACGAAAAATACAAAAACATTGCATGCGCCGGACTTAGGTGAGATAAGGCTAGATAGATAGTTGCTTTACTGTCATAGGATAACGTGGGGGGAATGTGGGGGGGTGGAGACCCACCAGACCGACAAAAAACGGGTAGGTCCTCTCGTCGAGAAGGGAAAAAGGGTAAACCCTCTCGCGGAGAACGGAAAAAAGGGTAGACCCCACAGGTGGACAAGGGGGGAACGAGAAAGGGGGGAAGCCCAGGGGGGAAAAGGCAAGGTGTCAGAAAATTGCCCAAAAATTAGGTTTTACGACTAAAATTTCCAAAAATTTTCCGGCTTCGCCGGAATTTTTCACTTAAAATTACTATTTTCAGCTAAAAAACGTCCAAAAAACGCGTTTTCGCTAAAAAATCTCTGTTTTTTGTTAAAAAATGGCAAAAATCGCTTAAAAATCGCTTTAAAAAGTACCCCTAAGAAAAATCGCTCTCACAAGGGGTACCCAAATTTGCTTCCACAAGGGTCAGTGAAATTTGACCTCCCGTTCAGGTATGGTAGACCCCTAAGCGATTTTTACCAAAAATTGCTAATTTTTTAGCAAATTTTAGCGATTGTTTTAAAACATTTTTTAAAATCGCTACAAATCTTCATTTTTTCTCAATTTTTGGCCAAAATTTTAAAATTAGCAGTTTTTTTAAATTTTGGGGCAGCTCCCCTTATAATTTTAGAATTTTTCAGGGGCAGATCCTTCGCCAGAGTCGGTGTAGACTCCCCTGAATTGGACCCCGTGTTAATGTATGCTAACTGGACATAGGTACTGTATATAGATAGGTAGGTAAGTACGTAGGCAGTTGGCGTTGGTAGGTAATGGTAATGGGCCGACGCCGGGTCCTAAGCCCCGTGGGAAGAAGACAGCGGTTCGGTTTAAAGAACATGTACATGGGTGTGAATAACATAGAAGGGAGCTAAAATAAAACAAACAAGATAAAAATTGTAATTATGAACTAAGAATAGAAACTGGAAATTTAATCCAAAAAATCCTTACTCAATGAGGTGAGAAAACGGAGCTTATGCTACTACTGATGACAAAACTTTTTCCGGTTGCGCTCAAACTTTGTCATATATTAGTACTTGGGTCCCTTCAAAATAATTAAAAGTTTCAATGCTATTTGTTTTTCACAGCGTTCACATCAGTCGCGCAAAGTTGCTGACCTACGGCACTTTCCTGCATGGGGGTGGTTGAAGTTATTTTGATTTTCCTCCAGACTGCTGCGAGGCAATGTCTTTAATTTCATGTGCAGACATAGGAACCGCAAATGCCGACCCCTCTTGCCGACCATTGCTGATCTGCAGTTTTACCAGTGCCGAAACTATTACTCACAAAGAAGACCCCTAAAAAGGTTGGCCATAGGAATCCCTGATTTGGGATACACAACCTTTGGGGAATTCGGTTGTACGTCCTCTTTATCAGGTGGACGCGCTGACCTTTCGTGTAGTAAAGCCTAGTGTGGATTATTTCGATCATTTTTCAAAGTTTCTAACTTAAAATTATGAAAACGTAATGCTAAATTTATGATTGCTCAATATAAAATTACACTGTTGTGTACGGTCCAAGGCTGGACTAGCTAATAGTCACTTTAATTCAAAATTGAGCGCGCACTGTCAGTTGGGAGAAAATTCTTGTCTGGTGTAGGCGGGCCCTTTTATCTCGTTCTCCCCGCATTAACTTCCCGTCTTTTGGGCGCCTTTGCCCTATTGTCTGTTTGTCTGGGATTTCCCTGTTAGGTTTGTGAGTTTCTATTTTGTATTGAAATTTAATTTGGTGCTGGTGCCTTATTTTGTAAATCCTTTTGGCGAAACCTATTTTTTTTTGTTAACGTGTGAATATAATTTTACCGAAAGTAAACTTGCGTCACTTTTTAGTTTTCGCTTGTGTTGTTTTGCAGTAGGTTAGGGTAATTCGGAGCGAGTCGAATCTGACCTGCGCACACTCTGTCGAATCGTTGCAATCTTCGAAATTTTCAGAAATTCGCTTGTCGGGGGTCACGCTCTCAGAGCGTACTTTCTACAAGTTTATTTCTGTGATTTAAATTTGTTTGTTCAGAGATCGTTTTGTCCAAATCTCTACACTAGAATGGATCCTGTGGAAAAGTTTCACTAACTTCATTACATAATGTAATGCAACCTAGACTGTCTGCACGAACTCCTTTGAATTCCGTCGATTAAACGAGAGTAGTATAGTGTCTTTTTTCGACCCCCAATCCCAGTCCCGACTATCCCTTTATCCCTTACCACTCCTTGAACATGTTTCCTAGATTTTACATTGCATGACGTCATCACCCTTCCTTTCCACCCCTTTGCGTTCTTCCCACGGGGCCTGGGACCCGGCGTTGGCCAATTAGTGTTTTTTGGGTTTTTATATTTCTATTTTTGGGAATTTTGTTTTTGCAAATTTTTTTTAAATTCTGATTTTATTATTTTAAAATTTGATATATTGTTAGTTTTGTTAGTAGAAGTGTTAGCTGCTTTTTACCCCTTTTCCCTGGGAAGCCCTGAAGAGGGCTATTGGGATAGACAATATTTGTCCTGAACCAGCTGTTGGGAGTGTGCTTGAACAGCCTTTTGCCAGAGAGTAGCATTTCCATGAAAAAATTCTGCATATTCTATTCCTTCTATATTGGAAACAAGGATTGTCCTTACTACTTCTCCCCCAACAACCCTTTCAATTTTAATGACTGGCGGAGGACAGCCACAAAATTCTGCTAAAGGTGCATACGCAGCTTGTTTAGCTTCTTCGTATGAGCTGTAGCACTCAGGATTTCTTCCCACTGTAACTCCATCCGTTGTCGACACCACATAACTCCAGTAGTAGCTTTCTGTCATATTGTGTCAATGTTTATCATCTGTCTGCAAATTATCTTTCTTTGATGCAAATCTTATAGTTAATGTTGTACTGTTTATAGCGTTCGTGCTTTGATTGTTTTAATCCTTTTTATCAATTTCTTGCTTTTACTGACTTCATTGCATTCACTTTTTTAATTACGCAAGAACACCCGTTTCCAGAACCGCAGTATTGCTTGTGTCATGAACGGATTCTACCTCAGAACGACATACAGGACAGGATGTTATACAAAAATCTTGAAATATGTGTTTACAACGCATCTTGCGGCATATTTGGTGACCATCAACATATTCCAGACAAATGGAGCATTTTGACGTAGGCTTTATGAAACAAAACTTTTGGTTTTCCGGCATGTCAGTTACAAATTGAATTTCTCCTACGTCTGACAATAAATTTCTTCGGCAAAGTACTATCCTTATTCTTCCGAATCTTCGGTAACAAAGCTTACAGTAGAATATTGGAACAACGAGAGGAAATGATGCATCTGTATTTTCGCGAAAGTAACTGTTTACTATTTTTCCAAGACCGTACTACATAATCTGCAACGAGGAGTAGTAGAGAACGGCACAATTGTCGATTCCATACTTAGCGTCAGATTAATGTTCACTTCGTCCAGTTCAGTTCAATTCGTTTTTGCCATTGTTTATATGTAAATACAATTTTAGCGCAGTTGTCAGAGAGAGCTCTTAGGAACCGACCGCTCACGACGACAGTAGAAGTCAGACTGACGAGGTACCAAAGTTTCGATCGATTATACAGACTATTGAGATAGCTAATAGTTGGTCGGCTTGAAAATAATTTGACTGTCCACGAGATGTAGTGCTAACTTTATGTTTTTCTTCGACTCGTTTTTATCTCTCCATCCTTCTGCGATTTTACCGGATTACCGGAAGGGCTTGGGAACCTTCTGAGCTTTTGCCCAGGCCGCATTAATGGTTTGTTTAGTTTTTAATTTTTTTGTGGTTTTACAATTTTTTGTGGTTGTATAGTTTTATAATTTTTGGTCCCTACACAATCTATATACATTATGTACAAGTGGTTTTTACCCCTTTTCCTTGGGGAGCCCTGAAAAGGACTGTTGGGATATAGACGTGTCAGACGTCGTAGTTATGACTGAAGCATATCTCAGCCCAGTCGATATTGAAAGAGTACCAGCAAGGCTCAGTTCCGAGGACGGTTAGATTAACTTTTTGATTAAAAGATTATCTGAGTTGGTCTATCATTGATTGATCAAGACAGACTCCCGCAGGTGCTGCAGACACAACAATTACGAGTGTAACCGCTATTAGTGAGATGGAGCAAATTACTATTAGAACTGTACCCCAACCTAAAGAGAACCCCATTGGTGGAGTGTAATTGCTTTCTTGTGCCGTAACCTTTCCTTCCATTATTTCAAAAGCTATCGTAAACTGTCTACAAAACCCTTTACGATTTCGTAGTTTTTATGCGTCTTTCAAATAACTCCTTTACGGCTAAAAACGAGCTTAGGAGAATCTGTGCCATCAGCGGACCAACATTCTGTGAAAGGACGTTAAAGGAACAGCATACATTCTAACTAAGTTTTTGAGAAAGTAAATTAGCACGAGCACACTTTCTAAGAATGTATTTTGGCAGTTGGCACAGTTTCACAGAAAGGACGTTGATTGATCAGCACACTAGTGCAACAACAAACGCAAATCAACTTAAATTCTCTTTAGCCATGTTTTATTTGAAAATGCGCGCAAATACACGAAACAAACTGGAAACATCATTTTTGGTTGACAAATACTTCGGAAATAAAGTAAAACATTAATTATACTAATTAATTAAATTCAACGAGCACTGTATTTTTACACACTACACGACTAAAATTTAGCCTTTTATAATTGGTTTTAAATTTTAAATTTAAATTACAAGGGTAAATAAACAGTTTCAATTTCAATAGAATCTATTGAATTTCTATTTCTAATAGAAGGTCGTTCCCTAAGATATGAAATTATATCTTCGAAAGAAAATCCTATGTCGCGATGGTAAGGAAAGTAGATGCAGTATTCCCCCGAAGATGAAGGTGGTGTAATCTTGTAAACAAATGGGATTATGTTTTTGCAATCTGTCTTTAAAGGACTTTTTGAATTCTTTGAGTGGTGGCCGACCGTAATTGACAAAATACTCAGCGTAATCTTCAAGGTACAACGGAACCCAGTGCTGTCCAGGAAGTTGGCAGGGGTCGGTGTTGGCTACGAAGCAGCTATGGTCTAGCACTATTTCTGGAAGGTGGTCGATGGGAAAGACTCCAACGAAATTTTTAACGAGAGGCCGTAACGTGTTTTCAATTTCTAACGTATTCATATAGCGTAGTCGAAGAAAGGTGTTGCGATTATAATCAGTTGATATGAGATTATCAAATTCCCCGTATATAATGATTTCAACACCCTGCGGATAACTTGCAGCTAGTTCCATGCGCAGAGAGACGTCGCCCTCTCGAATTAACTGCATGGCGCCGGTGTCAGTGTTATCTGGGGTTAGGTCGAAGGCGAAAAAAGCATTACTATCTTTGAAATCTGTGTAGCTGATATAACACCCCTTGTCATCCCCAGCCATATCGAGTGTTTCAAAAAGGAAAACAAAAGGAAAAGTGTAGCCCCTAGGTTTTGAGAAATCAATTTTTATTGGTTGTCTGGGAATGTATTCATCCCCACATTTTAGACTAATTTCGGTAATGTTAATAGTTTCCAAGGTCAGAAGGTCAGCTGTCAAAGAACCGTTGAACGCCTCAGACTTGACTATCCCGATAGTTACCTTTCAAGGAAGTTGGCCAGTGAATACAGAATTTTCGACAATGGTTTGTATGCCTGCGCTCAGGTGTAGTGCTACCACTTTTGTACGTCTGATTGGGTACTTTGCGGTGTTTCCCTGAGAGAGAATATTTTCGAAAGCTAGGGACATGTAGTCTTGGCACTTAACCTCTCTTACGTACCAGCGCATGTCCTCAACCTTGACTTTGCTGCTTCCCTGAGAACTGAGACAGAACTCATCGGGATTTCGGTGCAACTCAAATGTCAGTTGACAGTCGCTTAGGAGGTACTTTTCCTGTTTAAACAGATCGCAGTGGATCGGTGCCATAAACTCAGCGGATTTTGTAGCAACCCAGGTGCCTCGTGTACCAGAGTCGAACTCACAGCCTGCAGCCTGCAAGTGACCTTCTTTTGCATTGCGAGAGTAATTTAGCATAGTTCAATGTAGGTCTGGTACGCGTAGTGGAGGCTAGAGTTGTAAATTTCCTTATCAGAGAGTTTGACTATGCAGCGCTAGAAAAATGTTTTGCCGAAAAGGTTAATGTGAGTTCCAGCATCTCCTTCAATTTTAACCCTAGAGGTAATTTTTGTATGATCAAGCATGTATGAATCTTTGGGAACGTTAAAACGGTAAGGCCCTGAGTCTGTAATTGGATTTTGAGGTCCTATTTCCACCCAGTACCCATACTCTACGGCAACTTGAGTAGGTGGAACGGAGAATAGGTCCAGTTCCGATTTAAACCCAGGTAGAGATAGCAAATCTACTTGCTTAGTCATGCTTATGTGAATATATCTAAATTTTGTTTCGGTGGTCTACCTCGTCCACGTACTCCTTTTATGTTTTTGATCTAGGACTTTGACCGATACCTTCACCTTGTTGAATATGTTCACCAGCTGCAGTTAATGTCTCACCAAGAAACTGTTTGCCTCTCCGCTTCGCAGCTGCTTTTATGTATTCACCTTGGGTTACGTCTGATGCTAGTGCTAATGCGTTTTTTGCAAGACTTTTGGCTGCAGATAGACCGACTCGTTTTAGGATTGGAAGTGCGGCTCTAAATAAACCCCTAAAGATGTCTCCTATCCCTGCTCCTCGTTGGTACGGAAGCCCCTAGTATGCAGGAAGCGCCCCACCAGGGTGAAGTAGAGTTAAGCCGATTTCACACGATGGGGATTTTCATGGGGATTCCCCTGGGGAATCCCCCGGGGACACAACATTTGAAAGTTTTCCCAAAAATCCCCAGGGGATCCCCATGGGGCCTTTTCATGGGGATTCTGTTCACACGATGGGGACAGTCCCCAGGGGATTCTTACTATGGATAGCGTGTTGTCTGTGCATTGTTATTACGAATACGAACGAATGGAATTACTGAGTCTTCACGATTTGAAGAGTATAATGTAATTTCAATTCAAAATATCACATAATCAACATTTATTAACATTTATATCACTGGATTTAACTCGTGATAACTAACGTAAAACATATTTATAATATTTTAATCTAAAGTTTAGTCGTTTAGTGCAGC
The DNA here is from genome assembly GCA_030248195.1 of Trissonchulus latispiculum. NCBI lineage: Eukaryota > Metazoa > Nematoda > Enoplea > Enoplida > Ironidae > Trissonchulus > Trissonchulus latispiculum. Next base: position 10,983 of record JASAND010027933.1, read on the forward strand.
AGATAGTTTTGACAACGATTTTCCTTCTTTTTGTTTTTCATTTTTGATAATGAGTTATATATTTTAGTAGTTTTGCTTATCTTTGTTTTTAACAAATTATCAAACCTTGGGAAATTGAGGTACTGCACCCATTTTCCTTATCGCCGCACACGATATTATTCCGGATTTAGTCAAAGTACGTTTAAAACTGCCTTGGCAACAATGTCAGCTGATTTTTGCTGCTCTCTGATCGGTTGTTTCATGGGGATCCCCATAGAAAATTGCTCGCCGAGCAATCCGTCCCCATGGGGATTTTCATGGGGATCTCCACGAAAATCCCCATAGAAATCCCCATGGGGCGTCCCCGTGGGGACAGATGGGGTCCCCATGGGGATCCCCATGGGGAAATCCCCTGGGGAATCCCCACGAAAATCCCCATCGTGTGAAATCGGCTTTAGCCGCCAAGTGCCCTGAGTCTCTGGTATGTATTGGCAGCGCATTATCGTCGTCTTCTAAGGTGAAGTTTAACGTTTTCCTTTCCGAATGCAAATTGAACAGGCCTCCCCGCACCGTCGTTTATATTGATTAAGACAGTTCAAAACTCTTTGTGGAGAACAGGGACGTAATGTGGATTATGGTACTTCTTATTTACTACAGCCCCGTGAGTTCCCTCTGTCGTAACTACCAGAATTGAGGTACTAGCTCATTTCCTATCAGTTGTGGAGCCACCAGGTCGCAGTAAACAAAGAGAGAGCAGAAACTCAGGCCCTTTTCATAAATTGGATTAAACGGATTAACTTAAACCTTAATCATTTTATGAATACGCTCACGGATTAAACGGATTAAAGTTTAATCCGTGACTTAAACGGACTAGTTTAATCCGCCGATCAAAATCGTATTCATAAAATACCGACGGATTAAACTTTTAATCCGTGACGTATTCACAAAATCGCGACGGATTAAAAACTTGGCGGATTAAACTTTAATCCGCGGCCTTTTCATAAAATGATTAAGTTTAATCCGTCACTTAAAAACCGTTCAAAAGCACAAGTTTAATCCTTGTTATTTGCGGGGATTAAACGGATTAAACATCAATTATAGTGCCGATTCCATTTGGAGACATCAACTTTAAACCTTTATTGCTCGTTCATTATTTGGAGTTAGGCAATTATTTTTACATCAAAATGTAGCTTAACATTTTGATGTTTTATGGCAACAATGAAACTTATTTTATTTTCTTAGAATTTTCTTAACTTATTATAGAGCAATTTCAGATTTTTTACAGACTGACGTAACATCTGGTTTATTACTCGATACTTCTACAAATAGCTGGAAATCGTTCTTAGGTAAAATATCGTTCTTCGTTCTGTAAAATCAGATATTAACATGTTTGCGCAACCCGAATGTATACTAACTGTCTACTTTTCTTATCTTTCTCACGCAACAACTTTGGCTAGAAAGCTGCAAAATAAAAACAGCAGCTACAAAGGACTAAAGTACATAGGTATTTGTTTCCTCCTGTGGTGAGTCTATTTAATGTCGTAACTTGACCAATATTATTAGTTTGAAGCTTTTAATATACATTCTACTTTCTAAAACTAGCAAACTTGTTTACATCAAGTTGCTTCAACTAAGGGCCTTTTTATAAAAGGATTAAATGGATTAACTTAAACGGATTAACTTAAACAGTTTAAATGGATTAAAAACACGTATTCATAAAATCACGGATTAAACTACTTAAACGGATTAAACTGAGCCACGACTTAAACGGATTAACTTAAACGGATTGAATTAAGTCGTTTAAGTAGTTTAATCCGTATTTTATGAATACACTTTTAATTCGTTTAAGTTAATCTGTTTAAGTTAATCCATTTAATCCGCCAGTTTAATCCTGATTTTATGAATACAATGAAGCTCACATCTCTATTCTCTAGTTTCTATTCCATTAATATTGATTTCACTTATTGATACTGCAGTTGTAAATTTTGAACTTTTAGTGACTGAGTGATAGTGCAACGTTAACTAACATCTATACAATGACTTAACTGCGCATATCAAAGTCTGTAATATTTTTACAACAATGAATTCCAAATTTATATGTTTTTAACATGTATATTCGGGAGTTAATTGCTCATTGTATTAGACTAATAACAGTCAATCGATTATTACTATAAGATTAATCAGCTGCGAATGCTAATTAATCAGCAATGCTTGCATACATGGATTAATTTAACATTGCGATTTTCTAATGCATACATAAGCTCGAGCTCGGCTATGAAGGGTAGAGTTATATACCTCTATAGTAGATTTTTACATATTTTC
>JASAND010027934.1:0-46260 GCA_030248195.1 Trissonchulus latispiculum
TTCGGTTTTTGGAGTTCGGTCGATCCCTAACATATACGCAGTAAACCGCACTTTATGGAACTGGGATCTTTGTGAACTTTATGAGCCCCCAACAAAACCTTAATTGCCATTACTAGCAAATAAATAAGAATCTCAGTTGTAACCATGCACCGTGTATTTAACATTCAAGTCTTTCCCTATTCTACCAAGTTGGTTGCCCGTCGAGGGCATTTTTCCCCCTAGTGATTAATGCCTTGTATCCTTCGTGGATCCGCCTGCTGGCCAGCGTTTACTTCATTTTCTTGATAATATATTAGATTATCATAGGGGTCGCGGCAGCGACCCCTGTAATATGAGTGCTTATGGTCAAATGACCGTGTAAAACAAGGCTGCGCAGAGGCTGCGCAGATTATGTGCGCAAAATATTGTACGTGTCGAGTTTAGTATGTTTGTGAAGTTTCATCCCCGTACCACTTTCCGTTAAAAAGTTACCCCAAAAATCGCTTACGAGAGTGGTTTTTTCCGGTTTTTTCTGATTTGATGTCTCATAAGGGGGTTTTGTAGGCGTAATACATGTAGGTTTTGTAGCTACAGAATTTTTGCCTATGAAAACCATACAGATATATACAAGAACGGGAAGTTCTCTTTCGTCGCATGTAAAATACATATGAGTCTTCGTAGGCATATAGAACATAAGCAAAAACTAGCCTGTAAAATACATATGAGTTCCGTAGGGAGGTTGTAAATTAGTGAAAACAAGTTGCAATTGCTTAACATATGAGCCTGTGCTACAACGAGGCTCATATTGGCGTATGTCATAATACGAATAATTTGCAGATATATATTTTACTTTTATATATATAAATACATACTGCATAAAGCTTTTCATTACAAATTATCCTTCATATATATACAATGTTGATCAGTCATTATAGTGTGCATATGCTCAAGCTCAATACGGTACGCCATGAGGCGCTCTGACTCACACAGCCAAGTGGGAACGCATTCTGCGTGTGTATAATGTGAAAGTGTTTCGAGAATGCATTAGAGGTGTGCCATAGTGTTTCAGGAAACATCAGGTTGCATGTACAGTTCAGCTTGAGCAGTCGTAGTTCACTTCAGTCCATTTCTTCTGGGCCACGACGTCTATTCATTTTTCCGTAATGTGGATGAAGCTGAGGTTCTTTAATGAGGCTTTAATGTGGAATGCACTGTGACGCCAATATGAGCCTCGTTGTAGGACAGGCTCATATGTTAAGCGTTTGCAATTAAGTTCAAAGTTCGACCCAAAATTCACCAAATTTGGCCGGCCAGTACCGAAAAATTACGCACGGAGACGGAAAATCATATAGCATTTGAACGACCCGATATGTGTACTGTTTAACCTATAGTCAGTATTACCCCATATATAGCCCAATCTGACTTATTAAGGCGCCTTTGAAGCATACTTTTTGGCCATTTTAGCGTTTTGGCCGACTTTGGCCCCCCACCAAAAATTTTTTCCGGCTCTGGGAGGCATAAAAACTAGCCTATCGGCTTATTTTTGTTGCGTACTCCAATCTTGTTTTTATAGGCAAAAATTTTTTCTATCTGTAGTTATTCAAGCTACAAAACCCCCTTATGAGACATCAAAAGCGAGAAACCGGAAAAAACATCACTCTCGTAAGCGATTTTTGGCATAACTTTTTAACGGAAAGTGGTACGGGGATGAAACTTCAGGAACATACTAAACTCGACACGTACAATTTTTTGCGCACATAATCTGCGCAGGATCTGCGTAGCCTTGTTTTACACGGTCATTCGACCATTTTCACTCATATTATAGGGGGTCGCTCCCGCGACCCCTATGATATTCTTGGAGTACGCAGCGAACATAAGCAGATAGGCTAGTTTTTATGCTTCCCGGGGGCAGAAAAAATTTTTGGCGGGGGGCAAATTTGGTCCAAACGCTAAAAATGACCCAAAAGTATGCTTAACATTAGTGCGTAATAAGTCAGATTGCGCTATATATGGGGCTAAACTAATTATTTGGCGCAATACTAGACATATTGGGGTTGTAAAATCTTGAATTCGTTTTCCGATAAGTTGCATCATTTTTGGGTACTGGCCCGCCAAAGTTGGTGAATTTTGGAGTCGACTGTGAACTTAGTTTTTTCGCTTATTTTTCAAGATAGACTTCTCAAATCTTGCGTATAAAGGTTTTGGGGCGGAAAATCCATTCCTGCCATCAGTTTTGCTGCCAGATTCACGCACGTTGCTGGAGCTGGTTCCACTTGACCGTCTGAGGGGGTCACGTCGGAAACCAATTCCTGAAGGTCCATCGTATGTAGGCTTTACCTGGCCTCTAAAAACTTTGTCTATAGGGGTTTTCTGGTGTGCCCAGCTCATTTCCGCTGTCCATTTTGCTCAAGGCCCACTCATTTTTCTGGGCTGGTTCCAGTTGACGGTATGGGGTCAGGTCGGGTAAAGTGACAGGTCGTCAAAAATAAAATTTGTCAAAAAAAAAAAAAAAAAAAAAAAGTGGTCAAATTTTGGTATCAAATGAAAGCCCTGAGTGAGCTGAGCAACTTTTGTCATGGAGCCACCTCCTCCAAACTTACTTTGCCAAATAACGTCACGTGCCTATGAAACTTTTGTCTTTACTTCTTCAACCGGAATTTAAAGGATATATATAGTCAGACCCGGGAAAAACACCCCCAAATAAGGGTAAAAAAAACGGGGCCGCCCTGGAAGCCCGGTAGACCCGGCGAGTCCCACTAATGTGTGATAATATAGCGCCACCCTAGATGACCTCAAACTATAAGTATGAGACCCCTGGACCAAATAGAAAGTTTTCAGTGTAATTTCAAAGTTGACCTCCCAAAACCACCGCCAAAAGCTAAGGGTCATATCGGAATTTCTAAACTTCTCTTGCTAGCGTGGAGAGACTCCGGGCTCCAATACTGTACGGGGGGGTTTGTATTGGCCCCAAGTATTAACACACAAGGCACCATATCCCCTACTGCATTGGGGTTTCAATTGTATTAGACCATTTTTTTACCCCCAAAATTTCGCAACTTTTCGGGTAAAAAAATGGTCAGAACCCAGCAAAAATTTTTTTCTGAAGCAGTATGGGGGTTTTAATGCGTTGAGAACACTTAAAAAGCATCGATTAAGCCTGAAAACTTTTTAAATTAGTCAAAACCGACCATTTTTGAATATTTTTCAAAAATAGCTATTTTGCTTATGAAACCTGATTGGTTGATGCTGCACAATTTTTGAACTTTTCAAATCGATAAAAATTGTTACCAATTCATTATAACTTTGGTTTTTTTGGCCAAATATACTAAATTTGATGCGCTCTTTCATCTGGAAGCATCAAATCTACTTCTAGCGCCAATATTTAGGGGTGATTTTTTAATACAACCCATTTTTTACCATTTTGTCGGGTAAAAAAATACCGATTTTTCCTATTAATCTGAGAATCTGTGGTGCTGAAAGATTTTAATACCTGAATCGATAGAGGGCAGTGCCGGGCACTTCCATGCAAAACCGCTTCCAGATTGGCCAACATTTTGAAAGTTAGAGGCTTGAAGTCGAAAACCCTTTTTTTGTCAGGTCTGACTATAGATAGCGCGGCGGGAAAAAAACCCAAACCGATATGCGGGGGAAAAAACCCAAACCGATATGCGGGAAAAAAACCCATCGCCAGTGTGAGTCACCCATATGAGCTAGATCGGATTTTAATAGCCTATCTTGAAGAGCGTCCAAAACTACCCTAGAAGCTGTGTTATTGTAGCTCCCGCTGTATCTAAGCAATTTTTTTGGGACTTTGAAAATTTTGAAATTTTTTGGTCCCAACATGGGGGTCAGACAGGGTCAACTTTGGGGGGAGTCACCCTGAACTACTGGGGAAGACTTAGCCCAAAACGGACTACAGTTTCACAGAGGATATGTCTCGAACTTCACGATGGTGTATTCAATTTGGCTCTAGTGCCTGTGGTGCGACCTGGGGGTGACCTAGACTCGGCGGGAAAAAAACCCATGTGCGGGAAAAAAAACCCAAATTTCAAAATGAAATTTTTTTCTAACCATTAGCGGCAAAGGAAAAAATTCATGCATTTCTTAGCTCAGTAGAGCCTCCTGATTAATTTGGTATAGATTTTACCTAGGTTCGACCTTCCATGTGAGGTCGGGTGGCCAAAATCTGAGATGGTGCCATTTCAAGCCAAATTTTCAAATTTCGCCAAAAACCGCTAAATTTTTCACTAAAATAGGTCGGATTTGGCTTTAAATGCAATAAAAACACGTTTTCTATGTGATTGGATGCTTAAACTGCAGAAATTAAGCAATTTCAAAAATTTCCAAAATTTGCCTATGTTTACGTGTTAAACATACGAAATTTTGAAAAGTCAATTTGACATGATTTTTTTGCAAAAATATTGGTATTTTATGATTCAGATGTACTAAAAATGACCCGCTCTTTCGAATGTGTACAGTCAAAACCGTTCTGGCGTGCTTACAGCCAAAATTCGGCTGGGTTTTCCCGCCCATGGGTTTTTTTCCCGCATTGGGTTTTTTCCCATCGGTTTGGTCGAAAATTTCTCGCCAACGGTAAGCGCTAGAGAGACGTTTTATAGCTCATTTTTTGAAGCTCTTCGCAAGGCCTGATGGTAGTTATCGTTGGATTTTAGATTTGTCGCTTAATAAAAAAGTTACAGCCAAAATTCAAAAATTTGGGTTTTTTCCCGCCGGCATATATATGGCGCGGCGGGAAAAACTCCCAAAATTTTCGAATTTTGACAGTAACTTTTTTTATTAAGCGACAAATCGAAAATCTAACGATTAGCACCCTGAAGACGGGGCTTCCGAAGAATGATCTTGCTCGCTTTTTCTTGCCCTTACGGTAGTAGTAATGGGTGAGCACCGGGTGTATCGTTTGGGGGAGGTGGTGGTGTAAAGAGGCCGGGAGGCCCGGAGGCCGGGAGGCTCTGGGGGGAGGTGGTGGTGTAAAGAGGCCCGGAGGCCGGGAGGCCCTGAGGCCGGGAGGCTCTGGGGGAGGTGGTGGTGTAAAGAGGCCGGGAGGCCCGGAGGCCGGGAGGCTCTGGGGGAGGTGGTGGTGTAAAGAGGCCGGGAGGCTCTGGGGGAGGTGGTGGTGTAAAGAGGCCGGGAGGCCCGGAGGCCGGGAGGCTCTGGGGGAGGTGGTGTAAAGAGGCCGGGAGGCCCTAAGGCCGGGAGGCTCTGGGGGGAGGTGGTGGTGTAAAGAGGCCGGGGAGGGCCGGAGGCCGGGAGGCTCTGGGGGAGGTGGTGGTGTAAAGAGGCCGGGAGGCTCTGGGGGAGGTGGTGTAAAGAGGCTGGGAAGCTCAGCTGTAGCTTCTTAGAGGTCGGAACCATGGCTGACCCAAGCTTAAATTTGAAAATTCGTTATTCTTTACGGGAAAAACTTATCTAGGGGGTTTTCGACAATGTAGAATTCAAATATGAGCTTAGTTTTCCTCCACAACGTAAGCTCCGTGCTGTACTTGACTCTCGACCGGAACCATGGCAGACCTTAGCTTAAATTTGAAAATTCACTATTATTAACGGGAAAATTTTATCCAGGGGGGTTTTCGTCCATGTAGAATTCAAATATGAGCTTAGTTTTACTGCATCTCCTAAGCTCCAACCTGTACTTTACCCGCGACCAGAACCACGGCTGACCTAAGCTTAAATTTCAAACTCATTTATTTGCAATGGGAAAACTTTATTTGGGTGGTTTTCAACCCCGTACATTTTAAATATGGGCTTAGTTTTACTCAATTTTGTAAGCTCCACGCTGCAAGTGACCGGAACCATTGCTGACCCTAGCTTAAAATTAGAAATTGGCCATTTTCTTCGGGAAAAGTTTACTTATAGGGTTTTTGGCTTGCGGAATTCAAATATGAGCTTAATTTTCTTGAATTAGCTAAGCTCCGTCTTATGAACCGGAACCGCAGCTTACTTTAGCTTAAATTTCAAACTCATCTATTTTCAATGGAAAAACTTTATACAGGAGGTGTTCATGGTCGTGGAATTCGAAAATGCTGTTTATTTTTGTGTCCTGGATAACCTCCGTGCTGTAAGTGAGCCTTAGATCTTAGATTTTAGCTCCTATGTAAACGATAACCAGCAGTCAAACACCGTTTTAGCATTATTGTGGCTACTACTAGTATTACATTCTTGTGGCTACCACTAGTATACTGTTAAGCGACTACTCACAAGCCATTCAAAAATCACAAACTTGCAAGACTAGCATTCTACTACAAATTAACTATCCAAACAGATGTCTATCTTTAGCTGACAGCAACACTGTACAACAACAACAACAACAATATGCAGCAAAATAGTGTAACAGTATACAACAATAAAACTGCGCAATGAGAACGATGTACAACAAAATGGTATGCGATGAGATCACTGTACAACAATAATACTTCAGAATTTGAATTCAAGTTGCTAAACGTGTAACGAACAAGACACTACAAAAAGTAACATTGTGGCGTCCTGCTGAGCTTACACCTGTCTATGTTAAAACTTAACGCTTGGGACGCTGTTGTGTGAGCACCTGCCTCTACATTTTAACTGTTTTTTTCTGAGATAATGATCGTTTTGGTGCGCGTGCGTGTCTAATTTAACACACACTATCAACCAACTAAACAGGAAGGAACATCAAGCGCTTAGGTAGTTTGTTTATCTGCTTCTAAGATTGAATTGTGTTCTAAGTCTAACTTAGGCTAGAAATTGGCCATTCGGTTTTCGTCGTTGGTTTCGTTCTGTTGTTGGAGTTGTAGTTGTTATTTGTCATCTGGTGTTTGGTTCTCTCAAGTCAGAGTATGACTTACATGCATCCTTCATCGAACTACGCTCCTGAGTTAGCTCCGAGTTACTCCACAATTCTCCCAGTTTTCTTATTTCCCGCCTGGTTCAGGATTAGAGCCAACAAGAGATCAACTTAAATCCACATACAATGGACAAGCCAACTGCATTTAACCCAACAAACCACCAACCCAAAACAGAAATATTTCCACTGGGAAAAAGGATAGCCAGTGTAATTGCCATAACGATCTCGCCCACATCAGAAATATCATCAGAAGTCACAGTGACAAAACCAATAGTAACCAACCATAACGGAACACAACTACTTTCGCAAAGTGCACAAACTAAACTGAAAGTTGATTGTGCAGAACTAGGGCATAAAAACCCCTGTCCGCCCTAACGGTTATTTCAACACCTGCGTTTCCTAAAACGGTCCCCGCTGGGGGAAACGTGCTCCTTCAAAGTAGGAGGTTGGGGGCTTTTGGTTTTTTGTGGTTTTGGGGTTTGGGGTTTTGGGGTGGGGGTTTGGGGTTGGGGTTTGGGGGTGGGGGGGGTTGTGGTTTGGGGTTTTGGGGTTTGGGGGTTTGGGGGTTTGGGGGGGTGGGGTTGGGGTTTTGGGGGGATATGGGGGGGGTGGTGGGGGTTGGGGGTTTGGGGTAAGGTTTGGGTAAGGGTTTGGGGGTGGGGTTTTTGGCTTGGTTGTTGTGGGGTTGGGGGTTGTGAGGTGGGGGGTGGGGGGGGTGGGTTAGAGGTTTTGATGTCAGAGGTTAAGGTAAGAGATTTTGAGGTGAGAGGTTTTGAGGTCAGAGGTATTCTGGCTAGATATTTCCAGCTTGGAGGTTTCGAGGTCAGAGGTTGTGAGCTTAGAGGTGTTGAGGTAAGAAGTTTTGAGGCACGACGGGCTCTTTACTTGCTCCGAGCTACGCCAACATTCTCCGAGTTCGCGTTTTATCTCCCTGGTACTTTAGGATTAAAGCCAACAGCTTAAATCAGCCAACAGTGAACGACCCGACAACCTAACGAACGCTAAGTCAGAACAAACAAACTAGACAAGCTAGCAGAAACCGAACAACAACCCAGAACTAAGCAAACAAACCACAGAAAACAGAGCAACTAACAACAACCACACAACCGAAGACAAAACGGCGCGCACCACCGACCCATTGCTTGCCCTCGGGTTCAGAGACCCCAGAGTAGCTCTTTCCTTGCTCCTTATGTGCTCCGCATCTGCTCATAACTTGCTCTTGCATGCTCCTAGCATGCTCCTAACTTGCTCATAGCATGCTCTTGACTCAATCCAGTATTACACATTGGGCTCCTACTAGATTTTGATCTGCTCTACCTGATCCAAACATGTCCGGAGTTAAACTGGCTCCTATCTGCTCTTAGATTGTTTCCAGCTCTTGCATTGCTAGCGACATGAAAGCTTTTGCTTTGCCGGTATCAGAGTTTTCGTTTCATTTCTTAACGGTTGATGGTTTGCTGTTTGAGATTGTCATGTTTGAGATTTCGAGGCTTTGAGGGTTTTGGTGTTTAGCGTTTCAGAATTTGTGGTGTTAAGGCTTTTGGCTGTGAGCGTTGGGGTTTCTGATTGTGAGATTTGAGGTTTTTAGTTTTGAGGTTATTTGTTTCGAGGATTGACGTTACTGAGTGTTCTTAGGTTTCGCGTTTGGATCTTTGAAGTATCGTTTTTGTCTGCTCCTAGATTGGTAGATGATTAGACACCCTAAATTGCTTCTGTAGATCCTTCTTCCTGATTGCTTCCAACTACCTCTACCCAACCAGCAGCATCTTGGCACCTGAAGTCCAGAGTTGCTCCATCCTTGCTCCTAGACTGCTCTTTGCTTGCTCCTTCTTTACTCCTTGACTACTCCTTACTTGCTTCCAGATGCTCCTTACTTGCTCCTTGATTGCTCCTTACTTGCTCCTTGATTGCTACGTACTTGCTCTTAGCTGCTCCTAGACTGCTCTTAAATGCTCCTTACTTGCTCCTAAATGCTCCTTACTTGCTCTTTGACTGCTCTTTACCGGTTCCTAGACTACTCCTTCACTAAACCTTACTTGCTCTGCGCTCGCTGCTACTTGCTCCTTCGATGTTTTCACCTATTAATCACTTGTTCCTTGCCTATTCCAATCATTTGCTCGACAGGTGGCCCTACGAAGATTATCTTGCTCTTACAATGCTTCAAGGTTGATGGACAACTAAGTGCAGAATGCTCATCCTCTTGGCCTTTGAGCTACTCCTAACCTGTTCTGAAGACTTGAACATTTGAGACTGCTCTTAACATCACAAACATATGCCGGCGAAAAATGTGACCATGTTGAAAAGCTGACCTAGCAGGTCACTATAGGCGAATTCATATAAATAGAGGAAAGCCTAAGAAGAGAAGGAAGCCATTGAAGACCAACAAACCGGAGAACGAACCAGCGGAAGCAGAGAGTAACCTGAACAAGCAAGCAAATACCAATGCGTACCAGCACCAATAACACCAGAGATCAAACTATGAAGACCCAGAAGCCGGAAGAGAATAACTCTGACAATTAAACTTGGTGCACCGTGTATTACTGTATGTGTTTGCTATGCTTTTACTTGAAATAAAGCCATCCGCCACATTGTGGCTTTAGGCTGAACATCCAAAGAGGTTTGATAATCGGTTAAGTCAATGTGTACAGTCAGCACCGTCTGTGTTTAAGGTCTAACTCACGCCACATATTGGCTTACCGGTTTTTGCTGGTTTTCATCGTTGGTCTCGTTTTGTCGTTGTTGGTGTTGAGGTTGTCGATTGTTGTCATTTGTTGGTTGGTTCACTTGTTTGAATCAGAGTTTGACTGCCTGCCTGTGCTCCTGATTCGCTCCCAGATTGCTCTTACTAGCTACGAGCTACTCTGATTGCTTTTTACTTACTCCGAGACACTCTCCCAGTTGCCTTTTTGCTCCCAGAATTTTTGCTCCCTGAGACTGCTCCTAGCTTATCGCATATTTGCTCACTCCAAATCAACACTTACGTGCTTGGAGCTACTCTTGAACCGTTCTGAAGTTACGAAAATCCGTTCCGTTTCACCTTTTCCCTAGCTCATTCCAAGTTATTCTACCTGCTCCAGTTTTCACCTATGCTGGGAGTGCCTCTTCCTTCCTGTTCCCAATTTCAATCAATCCAACATATGAGACTGTTCTTAGCATCTTCAACCTAACCAACATAGGCTCTATGAGTAACTCTTCCTGCCTAATAAGCTATCTCAACTTGATTCAACCTTGATTCAACTGCACTAAGCCTGAATCTCAATGAGCAACCCAATCAGTAACTAACCACACAACGACACCGGAACAAACACCAGCAGGAAACCACCTAAGAACAAACACCCAACACACAAAACACACAACGATGGAAACCACCAAAACCGGAAGGTAATTGCACTGACACTGTAACCTGTGTTATTGGTTTGCATGAATGTGTGTTTGGCTGTTAGCATGCTTTCAAAGGTTCCTCCTGTAAGTTACTCTGAACTACTCATCTATGTGTTCTGAATTGCTCCTGTCCTGCTATCTTTCACAACTTATCAGTCAGGCAAGGTATGTGTTGTCGTCTAGTCTGCTTCTCCGTTCATTGCTGCATGAACGTGCTCCATACGTATTTTAACTGCTCCGAATGTACTCAGAGAGTGCTCCTGCATGCTCTTCTGCTGCTCTTGTGTGCTCCGTATGTACTCCTTTAATACTCCTATGTGCTCCTTGTCACTCTGAGTCACTCCTAAATGCTCGAAATTGGAAATCGCACATCTAATTCATATAAAAAATTAGTGTAATCGTGATGGTATGCGATTAGCTATTATAAACAGAAGAAGCAAAATGCACACGTGTGGTTATTGCGGTGGAGAGTTCAGCAGAGCGTTTAACTTGACGCGCCATATACGAAACATTCATGAAGCAACGACTGAAGATATGGAATCAGAGGGAAATAGTGATCAGGAAAGTACGGGCTCCAGCACCAGCAACGAAGAATCAATTGGATCATTCTGGGAAGATCTTGTTGCGAAAGCTGAGCAAAGGCTTGCACCACGAGCTCGCAGGTTACTGACTGAGTACCAACAAGAAGGTCTCAGTGTTGATCAAGCAAAGGTTGAAGCTTATAACGCAGTCAGACCTGAAATTAGATGGGAACTGAACAAGATTTTGTACGATGAAATAGTTCATTGCAGTGAATTCATGAAAGATCCAATCATTGAACAAATTGTGGACAAGCAAGCAGAATACGAAAAACGACTTTCCATCACCCAAGCTCTCAAACGTGCCATAGAAAAGAATGCAGCCATCAATACGCACGTATTGCCAGAAAAATCAGAGCCATGGCTGCCGTGAGACACCAGATGGTCCCAAAATAAAACGACAATGGATTCCCTAATCCCTAAAACCTCTTTGGAGGTTCCGCTTGAAGCTACTAACTGGCGAATGGCAATTTAATTCAAAGCGCACAATCATAGATGCAAATCAGAAACACAGGTTACAGTGTCAGTGCAACTATCTGTCGGTTTCGGAGGTTATCATCGTTGTTGTGGTTGTGTTATGTGTGTTATGTGTGTGGGTGTGTGTGTGTGTGTGTGTGGTGTGTGTGGTGCGTGTGCGTGTGTGTGTGTGTGTGTGTGTGTGTGTGTGTGTGTGTGTGTGTGTGTGTGTGTGTGTGTGTGTGTGTGTGTGTGTGTTCAATCGGGGAAGTGTGTGTGTGTGTGTGTGTGTGTGTGTGTGTGTGTGTGTGTACAAGTGTGGGTGTGTGTGTGTGTATGAACATGTAGGAAGAGGCATTCTCAATTCAGATAAAGCCTAACTGTGATGGCCAGAATAACGTGGAGTAAAGTAGGAAAAGGTGTGAAGAGGGTGGATTGTGTAACTTCAAAGTGTGTGTGTCGTGTGTGTGGGTGTGTGAGTAGATCAGGAGCAAAAATGGGATGTGTGTGTGCTGTGTGTGTTGGATCAAGTTGGGACAACTCATCTTAGGAGGGTGGGTGTCTTAGGGCTGGAAGTCTATGTCGGGTTACTCTATCAGGTAGGTAGTCTTAAGTGTTAGGTTGAATGAAGTTGGGCGTACTCTTTGGAAAGGAAGAGGCACAATTCAGATAAAGCATAACTGTAGTGGTCAGAATAACATGGAATAAACTAGGAAAAGGTTGAAGAGGGACGGATTTTCGTAACTTCAAAAAGGTTTAAGAGTAGCTCCAAGCACGTAAGAGTTGGTTTGGAGTAGATCAGGAGCAAAAATGGGATAAGCTAGGAGCAGTCTCAGTTGGATCAAGTTGGGACAACTCATCTTAGGTAGGAAGGGGGTGTCTTAGGGCTGGAAGTCTATGTCGGGTTACTCTATCAGGTAGGTAGTCTTAAGTGTTAGGTTGAATGAAGTTGGGCGTACTCTTTGGAAAGGAAGAGGCACAATTCAGATAAAGCATAACTGTAGTGGTCAGAATAACATGGAATAAGCTAGGAAAAGTTGAAGAGGGCCGGATCTGCACAACTGCAAAACGGTATAGGAGTAGCTCGTAAGAGTTTAGGATCAGGAGCAAATATGGGGTGAGCTAGAAGCAGGAAAGAATGCTCTGGAAGCATTGAACAGTAAGCAAGGAACAACTTCGTAGCAGACTAAGAGCACATATGGAGCAGGCCCAGAGTGGATAAGGAGCAGCCTCAGACGGCGAATGTTTCAGTACCTCAATCTTCACAATCCCAATAACATTATGCGTCACGAGTGAAAGCCTCAATCACTCAAGCACTAGCCTGCAACATGCCAAGACCAAGCGTGAGCAAGTGAACGCAAACTAGGAGCAAGCAAGGAGCATTCAAGGAGCAGTCAAGGAGCAAGTAAGGAGCAAGATAGGAGCAGTCAAGGAGCAAGTAAGGAGCAAGCTAGGAGCAGTCAAGGAGCAAGTAAGGAGCAGCCAAGGAGCATCTAGGAGCAAGCGAGGAGCAGTCAAGGAGCAGTCAAGGAGCAAGTAAGGAGTAGGCTGAAACAAGTAAGGAGTAACTCTGGACAGCGCCAGATGTTTGGCTGTTCACAGTTGTCTTCTGTTGGCGTCACTGTTGCTTGTAGCTTGCTCTGAGATTACTCTCTATTATGGAGCAGGTAGCAACCTAGGAGTGCCGGAGCAGGCGAAAACGATACCCCAATCCTTGGAAGACTCAACCTCATAACCTCTAACCACAAATCTCCATTCCTCCAACCTCAAATCATGAATTCTGTTACCTCAAACCCCAAAACCTGAGACCAAAACACAGTCGCAAACCCCAGCACCTCAAACCGCACAACCGGAACACATCAAACTCTAACTCAGCCAGGAATCCACAATGTGTAATCTTGGAGTCTGTCCAGAGCATTCTATGAACAAGTCGGGAACAGGCTAAGAACAAGCTGGGAGAATGTAGAAGCATGCTAAGAGAAAGCAATAGCAGAATAGGAGCACGTTAAGAGCGAGGTAGGAGCTACCAAGAGTAGGAGCACGTGAGGAGCCGTCTAGAAGCAAGAGATGATCGTGGTAGGAGCAAGTAAGGATTAGGGTAGATGCAAGGAATAATTAACTCGGGCTCAGAGCCTAGCTTCGGTAATCTTCTGTTTGTCCTCGGTTTTTTCGTTGTTGTTTGTTGGATTGGTTTTTGTTGGGTTCTACTGATTACTGATTTTTGTTGTCCTGAAGCTTGAATCCTGAAGCACACGGGAGATTAAAAGCAATATAGAAGAATATAGGAGTAACTCAGAGCCGGTAAGAGCAATCTCGGAGCCAGCAAGTGCTCTCGGAGTAGCTCCCAGCAAGCAAGAGTAATCCTGGAGCGAGTCAGGAGCACAGTCAGGCAGTCAAACTCTGATTCAAACAAGTGAACCAACCACCAAACGACAACAAACATACAACACCACAGAACGAAACCAACGCTGAAAACCAGCGAAAACCGAGCTGGAAACAATTCAAGAGCAGATAAAAGCTGGATTGCAACTAACTTTTAGAGCATGCTAGAAGCATGTGGAAGCAAGCACGGAGCAAGGAGCAGTCAAGGAGTAGTCTAAGAGCAGGTATGGAGCAGTCAAATAGCATCTAGGAGCAAAAGGATCAGCCTAGGAGCAAATAAGAAGCATACAGGAGCACGTAAGGAGCACATAACGAGCAACCACGGAGAAAGTAAGGAGCAGTCAAACAACAAGTCAGGAGCATACTAGGAGCATGCAAGAGCAAGTCATGAGCAGATGCGGAGCACCTAAGGAGCAAGCCAAGAGCTACTCTGGCGTCTTCTGAGCCCGAGGGCAAGCAATGGGTCGGTGGTTTTGTCTTCGGTTGTTTGGTAGTTATTATTTGGCTTGGTTTCTGTTGGTTACTCTGGTTGGTTTGTTCTGAATTGTTGTTAGTTTAGTTGTTGGGTATGCTGGTTTATGTTGATCTCTTGTTGACTTCAATCCTGAAGCACACGTGAGATAAAAAGCAAACTGGGAGAATGTTGGCGTAACTCGGAGCAAGTAAAGAGCTCCGTCGTACCTCAAAACTTCTTACCTCAACACCTCTAAGCTCACAACCTCTGACCTTTAAACCTCTTACCTCACAACCTCTGACGTCTAAACCTCTCAACTCACAACCTCTAAGCTCACAACCTCTGACCTCAAAACCTCTAAGCTCACAACCTCTGACCTCTAAACCTCTTACCTCACAACCTCTTAACTCACAACCTCTTACCTCACAACCTCTAAGCTGGAAATATCAAGCCTAAATACCTCTTACCTCAAAACCTTTTACCTCAGTATTACCTTAAAGCCTCAAACCTCAATGCACCCAATATTATAGCCTCAGAAACTCAAACCTCTCCCCTCAAAACTCAAAACCCTCTAACCTCAAAACCTCAAACCTCAATCCTTCACAACCGAAAGTCCAGTACCTCAAGCCTCAGAACTCAAATCTCAGAACTTCAAAACTTACAAAGCGCAAGACTCCGAACATTCTGACTTTGGAAGGAGCACGTGTTTCCCAGCAGGGATCGGTTTTAGGAAACGCAGGTGTTTGAAATAACGGTTAGGGTGAGCAGGTGTTTGTATGCCCTAGTTCTGCACAATCAACTTTCAGTTTAGTTTGTGCACTTTGCGAAAGTAGTTGTGTTCCGTTATGGTTACTATTGGTTTTGTCACTGTGACTTCTGATGATATTTCTGATGTGGGCGAGATCGTTATGGCAATTACACTGGCTATCCTTTTTCCCAGTGGAAATATTTCTGTTTTGGGTTGGTGGTTTGTTGGGTTAAATGCAGTTGGCTTGTCCATTGTATGTGGATTTAAGTTGATCTCTTGTTGGCTCTAATCCTGAACCAGGCGGGAAATAAGAAAACTGGGAGAATTGTGGAGTAACTCGGAGCTAACTCAGGAGCGTAGTTCGATGAAGGATGCATGTAAGTCATACTCTGACTTGAGAGAACCAAACACCAGATGACAAATAACAACTACAACTCCAACAACAGAACGAAACCAACGACGAAAACCGAATGGCCAATTTCTAGCCTAAGTTAGACTTAGAACACAATTCAATCTTAGAAGCAGATAAACAAACTACCTAAGCGCTTGATGTTCCTTCCTGTTTAGTTGGTTGATAGTGTGTGTTAAATTAGACACGCACGCGCACCAAAACGATCATTATCTCAGAAAAAACAGTTAAAATGTAGAGGCAGGTGCTCACACAACAGCGTCCCAAGCGTTAAGTTTTAACATAGACAGGTGTAAGCTCAGCAGGACGCCACAATGTTACTTTTTGTAGTGTCTTGTTCGTTACACGTTTAGCAACTTGAATTCAAATTCTGAAGTATTATTGTTGTACAGTGATCTCATCGCATACCATTTTGTTGTACATCGTTCTCATTGCGCAGTTTTATTGTTGTATACTGTTACACTATTTTGCTGCATATTGTTGTTGTTGTTGTACAGTGTTGCTGTCAGCTAAAGATAGACATCTGTTTGGATAGTTAATTTGTAGTAGAATGCTAGTCTTGCAAGTTTGTGATTTTTGAATGGCTTGTGAGTAGTCGCTTAACAGTATACTAGTGGTAGCCACAAGAATGTAATACTAGTAGTAGCCACAATAATGCTAAAACGGTGTTTGACTGCTGGTTATCGTTTACATAGGAGCTAAAATCTAAGATCTAAGGCTCACTTACAGCACGGAGGTTATCCAGGACACAAAAATAAACAGCATTTTCGAATTCCACGACCATGAACACCTCCTGTATAAAGTTTTTCCATTGAAAATAGATGAGTTTGAAATTTAAGCTAAAGTAAGCTGCGGTTCCGGTTCATAAGACGGAGCTTAGCTAATACAAGAAAATTAAGCTCATATTTGAATTCCGCAAGCCAAAAACCCTATAAGTAAACTTTTCCCGAAGAAAATGGCCAATTTCTAATTTTAAGCTAGGGTCAGCAATGGTTCCGGTCACTTGCAGCGTGGAGCTTACAAAATTGAGTAAAACTAAGCCCATATTTAAAATGTACGGGGTTGAAAACCACCCAAATAAAGTTTTCCCATTGCAAATAAATGAGTTTGAAATTTAAGCTTAGGTCAGCCGTGGTTCTGGTCGCGGGTAAAGTACAGGTTGGAGCTTAGGAGATGCAGTAAAACTAAGCTCATATTTGAATTCTACATGGACGAAAACCCCCTGGATAAAATTTTCCCGTTAAAAATAGTGAATTTTCAAATTTAAGCTAAGGTCTGCCATGGTTCCGGTCGAGAGTCAAGTACAGCACGGAGCTTACGTTGTGGAGGAAAACTAAGCTCATATTTGAATTCTGCATTGTCGAAAACCTCCTAGATAAGTTTTTCCCGTAAAGAATAACGAATTTTCAAATTTAAGCTTGGGTCAGCCATGGTTCCGACCTCTAAGAAGCTACAGCTGAGCTTCCCAGCCTCTTTACACCACCTCCCCCGGAGCCTCCCGGCCTCCGGGCCTCCCGGCCTCTTTACACCACCACCTCCCCCAGAGCCTCCCGGCCTCCGGGCCTCCCGGCCTCTTTACACCACCACCTCCCCCAGAGCCTCCCGGCCTCTTTACACCACCACCTCCCCCAGAGCCTCCCGGCCTCCGGGCCTCCCGGCCTCTTTACACCACCACCTCCCCCAGAGCCTCCCGGCCTTAGGGCCTCCCGGCCTCTTTACACCACCACCTCCCCCAGAGCCTCCCGGCCTCCGGGCCTCCCGGCCTCTTTACACCACCACCTCCCCCAGAGCCTCCCGGCCTCTGGGCCTCTTTACACCACCACCTCCCCCAGAGCCTCCCGGCCTTAGGGCCTCCCGGCCTCCGGGCCTCCCGGCCTCTTTACACCACCACCTCCCCCAAACGATACGCCTGGTGCTCACCTATTACTACTTATAACAGCTCAAAGTTTGAAATTTTGCAAAAAGTTGCGAGGTGACCATGCGCCGTTTTCGATCTAATAAAATTGGCAACCCCTAGCCTACCCCAGCTTTTTACCAGTTATTAGGCTCTAGTAGGGGCATACTGTCTGTGAGTTTCAAGGGCATTGGTTTTCTGGTTAGTGTGCTAGCCAACTTTTCGTTAAGAAATAACCCTTATTTTTAGGCCTGAAAAGCTAGCTAAGCGCAGTAAAAATCGGGTCAAAAAAATTTTTGTCTCCGATTTTGCCGGAAAGGTGGTCATAGGGGTTATTTGACCTGCTGAATCCGAATATGAAATCCGTTTTTCGATATGACGCTTCCTTCGTTCAGTATGTGCTTACAACTGTCTTAGAGCTTTTTGGAGCGATCGCCATCCATACTTCGAGAAATCAATCTAGCATTTATAAACATTGGAGCGAGGTTTAGTGACCTAGCTTTCTGCATATCTTGGTGCACTCACTGGCCTGTAATGTGCTAAGTTTCAGCCGATTCTGCCACAGTTACTTTGGAGTAATTGACTCACATCTTCGAAATGGCGCCAAATAACAGCGACAATATCGATAATATAATCCAGCACTGCGAACACAGGGATTAGCGAAATCACGTCATTTATACCAAAGTTAAGACAGATACTTGGAGTATTAATTGCCGCAAAGTTTGGTTCATTTGGTAAGCCACAGCTCATTAGAAGTTAGTTAACCTCCACCCGTATACACCTACAACACCCAATTTTTCGCATTTTGATCGTATCGCACAGAAAAGTAGGCAATGGTCTAGAGATTATTTCACGCGATATCAAAGCACTATATATCAGAACAAATTCCTGAAAATTTGGGTACTGTGCCTTGCACATAGCGGTCAGGGCGAGGCGAAGTTTGTGTACGTGTCATGTCGAGCTTTGGACCGATAACACCAACTTCTGATGGCTCCACAGCACGCTACGCTGTATGGAATTCTTTCAAACTTTAAACTATTTTACACTTAACCTAATACTATTATGTGGCAAAAGACTAGCTAGCTTTTCCAACATCGAACTTTTAATGAAATTCGTAGCCCCCCCCTTAAATTCAAGTCAGCAGCTGGTCCCGACGAGCTGCCTTCTCAGTTTCTTAAACTTTTAAAAGGCAGTTATGTATTCCTTTGCAAATAATATTTCAACAGTCTTTTGACGAAGGGATTTTGCCAGACGACTGGTCAGTTGCTCACGTCATACCAATATTTAAAGGCAAAGGATCGAGAACGGATCCTGTCAATTATCGCCCTGTATCTCTTACTAGTATTTGTTGCAAGGTAATGGAGAAGGTAATTAAGGAGTATTTACTTAATCACCTTCTCCAAAATGGTCTGATCTCAAAGCACCAGCATGGTTTCATGTCAAATCGGTCCACCCAAACCCAGCTTCTGGAGTGTTTAAAATTATGGACAGACGCTAGGAATCTTAAAAATGGAGTAAAAGCTCTTTACCTAGATATAAGCAAAGCTTTTGACTCAGTTTCGCATGCAAAACTTCTTAGTAAAGTTGATTCTTTTGGGGTTAACTGACGCGCATTTAATTGGATTCGGGCTTTTTTGAGTGAAAGATACCAGTACGTAAGAGTTAATGGTACTTTGTCGGACAGGGAGGGGGGTCTTGAGTGGAGTCCCGCAGGGAAGCGTGCTTGGGCCTATTTTATTTGTTATGTATATAAATGATCTACCTGACTCTTTATCCTTTTGTGACTCCAAAATTTTTGCCGATGACACAAAACTGTCACTGGCGGGGTCTACATTGGATACCTTTGAGCAGTTTAAACTGGATTGCGCTAATGTTTTCAATTGGGCCACTGAAAATCAGCTCTCGATTGCTTTCAGCAAATGCATGCTTTTTGAAATGGGAGGGCCTTTATTGCAAGACGATCTGTCCGTAAATGGCACAATAATTCCGAAAGCTAGCGTGGTAAAAGATCTGGGTGTATTTATCTCCGAAGACCTAAAATGCTCAATTCATTGTGATAAAATTTGTGCTAAAGCGTACCAAAAAATTGCACTTATTTTTAGAAGTTTTTGCTGTAGAGACGCTAAATTTTTAGTGGCTATGTTTAAGACCTTTGTTAGGCCCATTTTGGAGTTCAATTCGTGTGTTTGGTCGCCATCTTTGGTGGGTGATATAAGGAAAATAGAAACGGTACAAAGGCGATTTACTAAACGAATTCCCGCATTAAAAGACTTAAATTACCCTACCAGGATAAAAGAAACTGGACTAGAAACTTTAGAACTTAGGAGACTCAGAGCAGATCTAGTCCAGGCGTATAAAATTATTTTTGAGGTAGATAGGGTAGATGCTGCGAATTTCTTCTCTTCTGGTTTTGATACTGGTACCAGAGGAAACTGTCTAAAATTGAGATCTCAGCGTGCCAGGCTGGAGTGCAGTAAACATTTTTTTCAGTAACCGCGTGATCCCTGTATGGAATAGCCTTCAGAGGAGTGTTGTGCAATCCTCCAACACTTTCATTTTTAAAAATCAAATGAATAGGATTAATTTTTCAGAGTACCTTAAATTCGACGTTAATTTCTAATGCACATGTTATAAATGTATATATACGTATATATGGGTTTTTAGGAGTATATAGTATATATACATGAGAAGTGTTTTAGCCGACAATTTGTATATAAAGTTCTTCTAGATTCATACACGTGTGTGAAATGTGTGTATATACATATTTGTTGGTTGACGAACAGCTATGCAATTGTATGTACTGTATTGCATTTTGCATTTGCACGATGTAACGTTGCTTGCTGTAGGGGATCGAGCATTTGCTCGAATCCCATTTTGGTCTTTGTGTCATGTTTGTGCGAGTCTTCTGCTTTGACCAAAATAAACTAATTGTTGTTGTTGTAAAAGGCGAACATTAACAATAATTACGATTATGGAAAATTATACTGAAAATTTATCGAGGAGTTCCTGCTTTTGAAAAGTCTTCTACTTTTGTGGGGCTCCTCACCCACCCAAAATTCCCGTTGGTTGCACGATTTTTTGCGTAAATTCTACGCATTTACGCAGTCGAGCTTAAAAATGCAGGCGCGCAGCCAGGGGGGGAGGGAATGGGGGGGAAGGCCCTCCGAAATTGTGGACCCTCGCAGAAATTGTTTCCGTACGTACCATATTATGGAAAACGCCCATTTTTCAAAAAATTTTCGCGCCTTCGTCGCGAAATATATAAGTGCATTGTACCATCGTAATACCATCATAATGAGTACCAATTACGAAATACCCTACTTTGACCAGCGTTTACATAATTTGGGTGCATCAACACATGATAGTGCCTTATGTATTTTTAATTTCAAAGAATGCTCTAAAAATTCCACGAAGGTCACAAAACAGAAAAGTTTCTCAGCTTCTGGGGGTTCCGCCCCCCTAGACCCCCCAGACAATTTTTGCATTCCCCCTCAAAAATTTTTCTCGCTACACTAGTGCCCCTGCGTATCTCTTTTTCGTCAGCTATTCATAGCGTAACATTAAAATTCAACGAACACGGTGCGTAAAATGATGCTAAGACACTTCAATCTGATTTAAAAAACTGCTGAAAACTCATTAACTCGACGTTAAGTGCTTTATTGCGTTTATAACGCGAAGAAGCGATTTTTGTAAATTTACGCCGTCGAAATTAAAAATATGTAATAGGAATGTAACTTGCAAAAAACTAAAAATATTAAAAAATTTACATTCGTTCGTCATTATGTAGTTTTCAGACTTTTGAAGATGTTGGTTTTTTACACTTTTTAACGCTAGATTTGTTTTTTACCACTTTAACACTACTTTTTTCGGATTTTAACAAATTACAGGTTTTGTAAAGATTTAACTTATATATTTTTAGCCTTCATATTTCCAAAACTTTGATTGAAAATACCAATAGTTTCCGCGCGATTGGCACCGAAACCCGATAAGATCAAATCTTTGAGAATTTTTCGAAACTGTTGAAAATTTTTTGAAAGTTTTCGAAATTATATTTGAAAAATTTAAAAATTCTAAAAATTCTTTTAAGCTGTCTACATTTTTATTTGTACGTAGCTTTAACATACTGTTTAACTCTTCAATTAGTTAAAATTGGACTTTTTAGCGCTCCAGAAGCAGTTTAAAATCATTGGGGTTATCGAAAAAAACGAAAAAATGGAAAAGCCAAAAAACTAGTTTTTCGCATTTTTCCGGAAAAACCCAGCCCAGATTTACCATTACTTTAATTGGGACCTTGTTGTCGTGCTTGGGACCAGTGCATCGCTGGTTTTAAGAACCTGATACCCCAAAAATGCTCCAAATTTACACTAATTTGATCAAAATTTAATAACACAAAACCTGGAAAATTGCCGCTGAAAGCCATGAAAAACCTGGAAAAACCTGGAAATTGAAACTGAAAAGTCCGCATGAACCCTGATAGCTTTTTTTGCTGCTGAGCTAAAAATTAACTATTTTTAACCTAAATTTAAGCTTACAATAGCTAAAAAATGCTTTAAAGTGTCTAAAAATCCGGCGAAGTCAGAAAAATTTACTTTCAAAACCCTATTTTTCCGGGCACTTTAAAGTTCTGGGGGGAAGGCCCGAATCCTGGTGGGGCGATTATGGAGGGGCGACCCAAGTCGGGGGGAACGAATTTCTGGGGGGGGCGCCCCCCCCCCCCCCCCCCCTGTAGGAAGAAGCCTGTTTGACAACTTTCTTTATTCTTTAATTAGGTAATTTAGGCTTTGATAACAATGGCCTCAGAAAAATTCTGTATCTGTCGTAAACTTTCGTAGTAGTTTTCTTTCGATTTCTAGTAGTCCCTGGCCGTGCCTTGGATTTTTTGCTGCGTAGGGTATACATTGTTCCCTGCCCGAGTAAAATTAATTTAAAATTAATTTTTTTAATTACGTATCTTGTCTGATTTCAGGTTAAGGATCAGCCGACACAATTGAACTGGCCTACTGAAAGCGGTGCTCAGTATACCCTGGTTATGACTGGTAAATTTATCTAAAATCACTTTCTGCTCATGCAAGATTTAAAATCAAATAATTTTTGTTATTTTTGTACACAGATTTTGTATGTGTTTGCTCAAAGCTTCTCAGAATAATGCATTGACTTGTTGACAGTTAATTATTAGTGTCAGAAAAATATTTTTACTGGGGGGGGTCTGGATGGCAGAGCCGCCAGTCGTTGAAGAAATTTTTTGTTTTTGCAATAAAATCGGTATTCTATGTGTGCGTTTTGAAGAAGCGTAAAAAATTTTGAACATACATATGCATATTCATATTTTAAGGCCAAAATGAAAATTCTACGAAAAGTCGGACTCATTTCAATCACGCTTTTTCTTCATAAACGGGGAGAGGCTAGTTTTTTTCGAAAAGTGCTGTGCAACTGCTATTTTTGCTATTGATACAATTGTTGGTTTGTTTTGACGTGTTTTTGTTTTGTGTTTCAGATCCGGATGCTCCAAGTCGTCAGGATCCGAAATTCCGTGAATGGCATCACTGGTTGGTGGTCAATGTTCCCGGCACCAGTGTGAACCAAGGGAAAACCATGAGTGAATATGTGGGTTCTGGACCTCCCAAGGGCACCGGTAGGCTAGCATAGGTTGCTTTGTGATTGATTGATTGATTGATTTACTTTCTACATGCTATTTTACGTTTGACCTGCAGCTGTTTTATGTGAGATGAGAGCATAACAGTAGTCTATGGTATATGTGTATATATAAACCTCATGCCCAGACGGGCAAGTTTAAGATTGTAGTCTACTTTGACTATTTCAATGACAGAATAAGTTATGTCGATTTTTCCGGAAAAATTTCTCAGTTTCGTATGACGAAGAATTCGTATGATTTCACGTATGAGACTACTGTCAACTCAAGAGAATTGCAGTTTAACACTTATTCAAATAAATGTGTAAATTAGTCAAGGCTTAGTCAATAAATAGCTTAGTCATAAATGTGTAAATTAGTCAATCCTCGTCGTCATCATTTTTGTTTCTTACAGTTCAGGCAAGGCCGCACCCAGGGGGGGTGGGAGGTTCAAGGGGTCTAGACCCCCCCTTTTGGGATGACAAAATGGAAAATTTTTGATATTTGATATTAAAAACAGCTATTTATAAAAAAGTTTTGCGCCTTCGGCGCGAACATTTCCTTTTTGAAAGAAATAAACGTCCAATGTACTGTTTTTTGGCAAAAATGCAAAAATTCTTCAACTTCTGGGGGGCTCCGCCCCCCAGATCCCCCTTGCGTTTGACCTTGGACCCCCCCCCTTTTCAAAATCCTGGGTGCGGGCCTGAGTTCAGGTTCGTTTCATTTTCACCCTATCGGGCTTTGCAGCCTGTCTCTACAAGGTTAGGTTTTTAATGTGCCTTTTTGTGTGACGTTTTTAGGACTTCATCGCTACGTCTTTTTGGCCTTCAAACAGCCCGGTCCCCTCAGTCCGGACGAACCCCATCTGACCAATCGTTCTGGCGAGAATCGTGGAAAGTTCAGCATTGCTGCTTTTGCCAAAAAATATCAGCTTGGTTAGCATTTTGTTGATTCTATCTGCTGTTGTTGTATACGTAACCGTAGTGTACCGTAGTGTTAGTACGTATCCGTGCCGCTGTTGCTTGTTGTGGGTGTATCATATTCATTGTATACCCGTCTCTTAGTGTATGGTTCAAAATATCTTCAGGTTCTTTTTCGAGTTGGAGTAGAGTTCGAATTGTTTCGATTCGAGTTAAATCTGTAGCAAGAGTACACAAGGAGTAGAAGTCTGGTCGGGTGGTTCTTTCCAATTGCTGTAGTCGTTGCCGTTGCCTTTCCCACCTTTCCGCTCCCGTTACCGTTACTTTCTACTTGGTACTTCCAGATACACTGTGTGTGTATACTGCTAGTGTGTACTGTGTAGGCTATTGGCTAGTGGTAGGCACTGTAAGCTAGTACGAGGCGCCTCTGTTAAAGATTTTTCCCTTAAATCGCTAGTGGGTGGTCCTTTCCTGCCAAAAATTTCCCTGGACATAGATCAGAAGATAAAATTTTCAGACATTGATGGGAATCTCGGAGTAATTTGCACCCCCCTCCCCAATGTCGTCCCCGCTTGAGGGTCCCCCAAAGAGCATCCCAAGATAAATTCCTTAGAACACGTACGTACACCCACCTATGCTTATGCTGATGTAGTAGTAGTCTTTAATGAATTAAAGAGTGGTGCTTAGTTATAAGTTAATTATTTTTTAATTTGCTGTTGTTTTCAGGAAACCCGGTGGCGGGAAATTTCTATGAATCAGAATGGGACGACTATGTTCCGAAGCTGTACGAACAACTGAGTGGGAAGTGAAGACATAATGAGGACAACAACTTGTGATGCTTACAATTTGAAGACTTGTTAACTGTTCTTGTTTACAAATAATTACTGTTTTTTTGTGATTTTATTGCTGCCTACACACAGTGTTCCAATCAGACTATTTAGTCAGCTATAGTTCTATAAACTGTGACTTTGTTCGTATGTTGTGTTTGTTTGTAAGCTTATTTTGCATATTGCGAAAAAATCACTATTCGGTTAGTTGTCTTTTATATTTTATATTTTAATATTATATATTGTCTAAAATTTGGACATTTTCTCGTGTCTTTGATTCTGTCGATTTTGTTGTGCTTGATCAATTTGAAGGAGTCCAAAATCTATATCTAATCCTATTGTTAACTTGAATTTGGTTTTGTTATTGTACGCGGGTGCATTTAATTTTGCTGTTAAAGTAACGTTGGCTCAATCTTAAGAGGTGACATGCTGTATTTGTGTGAACTTAGCGTATCTGTTCAAAGACTTTACATTAAAACGTCGTTAATGCAGTTGGGTAGAGACCTCTTTTTGATGGTAGAGTGGCGTTTTCATAGTATAATGAGCTTTCGACCCCTTCCTAGTGCTTCGATTCGAATATTAACCAGGCTAATATTAGGTGCAGTTTTCGTTTCATCGATGCTGAGCACGAATACTGTTAGTGGAAGTCAAATCTTTGCATAGTTTTAGGAACTGAGCCGTATGATTTATTATTCGCCAGTGACCGTTGTTCGCATAGCCCATATTTCTCGTTTTCAGTATAGATAAAAATATTGACAATTTTTTCATTAACTGTTTACTTCATGGGATTATCATATTTTATGTATATCGATCCTCCAACGTACAACGCTTCAAACCTGCCGAGTGTAGTGCGGTCCGGTTCTACAGCTTTGCTACCAGTCCTAATTAGTGATTTTCATAAGAAAAATGCATCCGAGATACTAAAGTACTAACTACCAATGGTCTGGTTACCTAGTATCTGCTCGCCCTGCAGATAGCGAAAGCAGCACTCTTAGAAGTGGCAAACCTTATTGTTGGTCGAAAATATAATTTTCCTTGAGAAGTTTCGAATTGAAGGTCACATTTTACTCATCGATTCGATAATCAGCTATTCGAAGGTTAGAACTTTTAAGCCTGGCTCTCACTGGATTTTAAATTATAGCAGAGTGGAGTTTTTTTCGTACGCCCCACTCCAGTTGGATGTGTACCGGTTAGGTGTAGTGTAGTGTAGTGTCAGCCACGATAATTTTAAATTTTGACTATTCTGGAAGGGTCATTGGCTGACACCGAATAATTGTCTTCATAATTACCCGAGGCGTTTACCAAGGCTGGAGATTTGTCCATCACCGTCTATGTGATGAACGCACCTCGGCAGCTCCACCCGAAGGCGGCCGCCCCTTAACTCTCGGACAATTAATTGACATAAGCGGGAAGGGGAGATTTAAAAGTCCGGTGCCAGCTGGCCCGTTTGAAAAACAAAACATTGTGAATTTGTTGAGGGATCCTTAGAATCCAAAGTGTCATGTTTGCGGGCGATTGATGCAGATGGTACATTTTCCCAATCTGATCAGCCTTTTGTGTTGCGTAGAGCTTTACAGCCGTGACTTGCTAAATATTTGAACAAATTTTATAAAAATACAGAGACCCGGGGGCCTTTTTCACCCCCCAAGCCTTGTGTCTTAAATAGAAATAAATTAAACTAACATACTTTGGGTTTTTGCTTACCACTCGCCTGGTAACCCCTGGCGAGCGAGGGGGGCTCCTGGATGGGTGTTGTTGCTGTTGTGGCAGTTGCAGTTGTTGGTGTTGATGCTGCTGTTGCTGTTGTTGTTGCTGCTGTTGTTGGAGTTGCTGTTGTTGTTGTCGTCGTTGTTGTTATCGTGCCTTTTGGTCCAAGGCGAGGCGGGGGCTTGAAGAGGATGGCGTTGTTGGTGTTGTTGTTGTTGTTGCTGATGTTGACGGATGCTGGAGCCTTCAGCGGATGGCTGCAAATTTCTAATAAATAATTCGAAATTTTTCTTGAGCTGCAAAAAATTTGCAGCCATCCCCCTCCAGCGTTGGATCAAATCTCTCCAAGTTCCAGAGTGGAGTTGTCAATCAAAAGTCTATGTTGTGCATTAAAATTCTTAAAACTGGTTTTAAGACGAACAATTTTGATCAACAAACGACTCCAGTTTAAGTTTTAAGGAGCCCTTAAAACTTAAAACCTCAAAACTCATTTAAGGCGTCAGTGTGAACCTGCCTTAAGGATGTCGCTACCTCGAGCTAATGGGCTTTTCAATGATTGAAATGTGAAATGGAAAGAAAATTGAGGACTCGTCGTTTAACGAGAATTGTAATTTCCGAATACTTCTGTACAATTATTGGACATTCAACCTCCGTGATATTTTAAAAACCAAATATTTTATTTTGAATAATACAAACCAATTAAAAGATCAATTATAATGTTGCAACAGTAGTGTTATATCTTTTTAAACGTAAACGTGAACATAAAGCGAAAAATTTTGACCTGTCGTCGCCGATAAATTTTTGCTAATACGGCCAATAAGCCTGTGCCTCTGATAATATTCCAGAGTTTGCTTTATTCAAGACGGAGATAAAGGTCTTTTCTTACAAACCAGTTTAAGAATATATCAGCAAACGTGTAGAGATAGGTCAGTGAGGCAACAGCTGAAAGAGTTGCCGTAAGAAAATCCCCTGCTCACTTGTTTCAACACTTGAAGTGACTATTAGTGTTGTTCCGATAAGAAATTGACCGACCCGGCCCGGTGCCCAGTGCTCACTGCTAGACCCAAACTCTAAAGTCCGAGCGTCGAGCCCGCTACTAGGCCGGTTCAAAACCGGCTGTCGTTGCTGGGCCCAGAGTCCAAAATGGGTTCGCCGCAGTCATGGTAGTCCATGTACGGAGCCTCTGATCTTGCATCCTATTGTGCGAAAACTGTTCAAACTTTAAGGTCTTATTCGTCTGTGCAGTGGCCCCGACCCCTTGATACGCAACTCGAACTCATGTGCTCTAAGGCGGACCGTCAGGGTTAGGCTAGGACAGCACTAGGCTAATGATAACTGAATTCACGACGCAACTCGAACTCATGTACCCTACTAAGGCAGACTCTGGGTTAGGTTAGGACAACACTAGGCTAGCTTAATCCGTAGACCTAAGAGTAGAGCTTAATCTTCTTGACGTCTGTCCCTGTGAAGCAAAAGATAGAGCATCATTTTAGCCCATTTTGTTATACTGAGTATTTTCTTTTATTCTTAATTAATGTTAATATTAATTTATTAACTTAATTAATTAACATAAATTCGGTTTGTGACATATATTAATGGATCCTTAGGCGTTCTAAAATTCCATTTATCAGTGCAAACCAGAAACCTGGTCCATAAATGGTCAAATTTTCGTCAGAAAATTCAGTTGTCTTACATTCACGCAAACTTTCATCTTGCATTGTAGGCGAAGCCGCTCCCGGGGGTAGTTCATGGGCTTTTTGGTGACAAAATAGAAAATTTTTATGGTAAATGCTACATACTTTGAAAAAATTTCCGCGCCTTCGGCGACAGTCATAAACATCTAATGTATGTACTTTTTTTGGCAATGATGCAAAAATTCTTTAACTCCTGGAGGGCTCCACCCCCAGACCCCTGTTCCATCTGACCTTGGACCCGTTTTCAAGATCGTGGATGCTAGCTTCATTATAGGAGAAGCAGCCCAAACATGGGCAAAATCGGATTTTAACACGTAAAATTTTGTTTCCTACTCTGGTCAAATTTTGTTTCCTACTCTGTTTGCAAAAATTCGATGTAGCCAATATTAGACTGTTGCCCAATCGGACCCCTTCCCACACTGTGTCACTGTATGCAAAATGGGGACTTTCTTCAGAAAACCACAGAAACTTTCTAGCTTTATTCGGTTTGTGGGTGGGCATGACTTCTGGTTGTGGTGTATCAGTCCCGATTTTAATTTTGCAGACAGCTCTAAAAGGCAGGGATGGAAACTGGGGCATTATTTCTGACCCATGACCCAGTTGACCCAAACGCAAATTTGACCCAGACCCAAGGCGACCCATGAAATTTGAAAATTCCATGACCCAGACCCAAATGACCCAATCGGTTTCGTGACCCAGACCCAGCTGACCCAAGAATTTTCGTGACCCAGACCCAAATGACCCAATAAAATAACTCGACCTTAACTGACTTTACATTATCCTTTTGTGAAGTGGTTTTGAAACGCCATAACGTTCTTGATTTTTGAAGTTGGGTAAGCAATAGGTATACCTAATACATACCGATTTGTATAGTTTGCAGGTTCAGAGCTCCTCAATCTTGTCATTTTCATTATTTTTCAATAATAGTTATTTTACTTGGAAGATCTGATTGGTTGATGTAGCAAAATATTTAAAATTTTAAAATCTATGGAAGTGTACATGGCTTTTGTTACATGAACCGGCGAAAACATAATGACCAGACAAGTCACAGCTAACTCTACTGAATTCAGAGAAGCAATACTAAATTCAATTTAAAATTCGCGCCGACGGCGCGAAAACTTTTTGTAGCAGCGACAGTTTTACGTAATTGGAACAATCCCAGATCTTCGAATTTGAAATTTGGTACGACCCTGTGACCCAGACCCAAAATGACCCAATAAAAATTGCTGACCCAGACCCAAAGTGACCCACAGGCAGCTTGACCCAGACCCACCTTGACCCAAACGGCTTACAAAATTGGTGACCCAAGACCCAGTGACCCAAGCAAAAATGGCGACCCAAATGACCCATGACCCCGTGACCCATGACCCAGTGACCCATGACCCAGTTTCCATCCCTGCCAAAAGGCTTTACTCATAAGTATGAAAGGCGAAAGCTGAGTTTAGAAAGATCTAATAGGGAAGGAACAGAATGATAGTTTCGTCATTATTAAGGTTCAACATATATAACATTGTTTTCAATTAGTCTTTCCAAGAATTTAAATACACCACGGTAAAAATACCAAGATCTGTACAACTGAGTAGGGCATGATGAAATGTTTTTTCCTTCAGAAACTTCGGTTCAAGTCATCTTGGAAGTCTCGTCCTGTCTTATCTAATCTTATGCCAAATCCTATGAGACTAGCTTGTTCCCAGTTTGTTCCGGGGATGTTGTCCTTTCTAGTGCTCATGACCGTTGTGAAGGGTATACAGTAATGATAATGCAAAACTGTCATAAAATGTTTATATACTACAACAACCGAATTACTGCTAATTAAGCTTCCTAAGTGTATTTGAAATCAGATCAATTCACCTAAGAAGGCAATTCATGAAAACTGTTTTGGCGGCGAATAAAGTGCTATAGGAGTTGAAAACAAACCATTTACAACATTATCGATAACTTTCTAGAAATACACAGTCACGTGCGACCTGGTGGATTTCTCAGCTTAGAAGACCGTTTCGGCGATGTGATGCGAAGTGATGGGATCAATATTCGATGGGAACGACATGTCAATAGTCGGACGAAGGTCCAACGTCTTAACCACAGTGAGTATGCTCCACATTGTGGATATAGTTAAATTTTCTATGAGCAGAAATGGATGCAGAGTTGGCGCCGTGTCCGGGTACCCGCGGGTACCCGCGGGCCGGGGCGGGTCCGGGTCCAACTTTAGGACCCGCGGGTCCGGGTACCCGCGGGTCCGAACCCGGGTTCGGGTCTAAAATACTGAAGAAAACTGGATTTTGGTTCATTTAGGATGTTAAAACATAATTTTTCTTTTCCTTTCGATCAAAAAGTTGGTAGAACCTGTCAGGCATTGAATGTTTAGTAGTTGCCTAGCTGAGGTTTTTCTAATCTATGTTGCTCTGTTGGGCTAGAAACAACATATGTAGCTAGAATTGGAAGTAGAAATATGATAACTCGAATAAATAACTTTAAAATTTTGCAATGCACGCAAAAGTTAATCTACTAACAAGCTCAAGAATATTGTTTTCAAATGCAAGCCACTAAAAATTCGTTCACCTTCTTTCCTAGCCTTACGGAGCAATCTTAACTTATATATCCGAAGGACAGTCTCACACTGTCTCTGGACTTAAGACAGAAACTGTTACCACCATCCAAACTATCCAAGCAATTTTGTTAGCCCTAGCATTGAAATTGTATTAAAATTGTCGTACTGCGTAAAATAAATTTACCTAAAGTTTATCACAGGTTTTATTCACACATTGCAGTAGTCAAGTTGTAGTGAAATTTAAGAATGCAGTAAAATTTTGAATGCAGTGAAGGTTTGAAATGCAAACTGGTTCTATTTTAGATCCGGGTACCCGGACCCGAGTCTGGATGGGTCTGGGTCCGGCCTAACGGGTCCGGGTCCGGGCCGGGTCTGAAATTTTGGACCCGGAGCCAACTCTGAATGGATGTAACAGAAGGATTTGAACCAGGAATCTATCGCTTAACTTCTGACAGTTCTACCAATTCAGCTACAGCCCACAGGGACCTGGAGTTCAAGTAAAGGTATACCGTAACTGTGTGACAGTGACACACTCTTTCATCTGTACTGTGCCCACGTCCCCTTCATGCGGCAGTCAGCCCTCCGCAAGCGGCTCTTCAAAGTGATTTTTTATTTTAAGCCTAAACTGCTTATATATAATCATGTGACTGTAAAACAGACATGTGCAGGAAGTGACATTTCGGAGGAGGAATTTTCAGGATTTTTACCGAAAGAATCCAGGCGTTGAGCGACCGGTCCCTTTGGCGGTGAGCTCCAGGTCTCGAGGTGAAAATACCAACCCCCCCCCTCCCACACGTATATGTGATCGAAAGTCGAATCAGATTAAAAACTCCAATGCGTGTTACATCCTGAAGTCCTAGAAGTTCTATAATTTAATAGTTTAATTGATTGCCTGATTGTTTCAGCGAATTCGCACATGATTGAGGCGGACATTTTCTTGCTTGAGGACTCTGACGGCAGAATGGTTCCAGCACCGGCCTATCCTGGCGAAAAACAGGAGCGGTTGGATCTCAGAACCTGGCTTGTCAGTGTTGGACAGACCAATAAAGGTACATACTTCATGTGTGCTAAACGGTTTCTTACTTAGTAGATAACCATAGACTATAGATATTCCTAGAAACCTAACGAAATGACATTTCTTATCTTGGTGCCCAGCAATGTAGGTTCTCGTGAGAGACCTTCATCATGCTACCCTCCGCAGTCCATGAAATAGACAAGAGGCAGAGAGTCGAGGATTAACGAAATGACATGTGTATAATTGATTTCATTTTGGTTGAGTGCAATTAATCGTCCACGTTAAACAATTGCTTCACACGTTTAACTCCGAGCAGGAAAATGATTGGCTAGCTCGTACAACTCGCGATTTGTTAGAGTGAAGAGGTCCTACGTTATTTTTCTTACTTTGTTTTGTATATTGTTTAGGAATCCGACTGAATTTATTGAAAACTAATGTCATTAGACCAGCCATATCTCAGGTCTACGCCAGTAAACGTCATCTCAAGGGCCCCGTCTGGATTCATGGAGACATTGTTCCTGGACCCAACCACAAACTGGTATAAAACAATATTGTGACTGCAGGCAGAGATCCGTAAAAGCCGTGGAAGGATTTCAGTAATGGGGAAAATGTTTTTGAAATGGTTCTTTAACCCACCTTTCTGGACATATAAAAGAGGAACCCTTTGAAGTTGCACGGAAAGACTCGCTCGTTTCTTTTCATGAAAGAAAGAATCTGATTATACCGGTTCAGACAATATGTGCCTGCTTTGTGGTGCTTAGCTGCTTTGAATAGATTTTTCGGCGACGGCCCGGCCCGCGGCCCGGCCCGCAAGATTACAAATAGGCGGCCCGCACACCGGCCAGCGGGCCAGTGGCGGGCCGCGGGCCGGGCCGGTTTTTTACACGGTAAATGGTAATTTTTCAATAAATTTCGGTGCAATTTCAAGTCTACAATCAAAATTTCATTTACTGATTTTCAATGGCTTTGTTTTAAGATGATTAATTACATATAATGGAAGTTAGAATTGAGCTGTGAAGTGAAGTAGACTG
This sequence comes from Trissonchulus latispiculum, assembly GCA_030248195.1. Lineage (NCBI taxonomy): Eukaryota > Metazoa > Nematoda > Enoplea > Enoplida > Ironidae > Trissonchulus > Trissonchulus latispiculum. The sequence continues at coordinate 32,491 of JASAND010027934.1, forward strand.
CAAAGAAAGGTATATAGATGTTTTCAGTGATAAGCTATTATTAACGTTCTGAGCATTATAAATAATTGTTTGTTGTATTTGTTTGTTTGTTTATTAAGCAAGTTCTGCCTGCCATCGATGCAGAAGAGTTTGTTTCCCAATTTCTGAAATCCTGGGTACCAATCCTGGACCACTATTCCCCTACCTTATCAGTGGGTTGGTCCAGCAGCTATCATCCCACCAGACCCGATCAGGAAACAAGGTACACTTCACAAAATATCAGCAGTACTGGAAACTAAACGTTACAAGTTCACTTCCACCCGAAACTTCCAAACTTTACCTTCACTCGGGTGTTACTTTTCCATTAGTGAATGCTCATTGAAGAATTTAGGAAGCGTGTCAAAAATACGGCTAAAAATTGTCGTGTACACGATTTATACACACGATTTAATTTGTGTTAAAATCGGGTAAACGGTCTGCTTTGAAGTAATCTGATTTGAAGTGCGAATTTCATTGTGTGCACGATTTTATTTTTGGCGCGCTTCCTTATTGTGTCTGGTAAATATTCTGAAAATAGGATTATTTCAGATACACATGGCGACACGTCCTTGACATTCTGCAATGGACATATGAAGATGTTCACGACATCAACTTTGTTGTTCGAGCAATCTTTGTAAGTTACCTCAATTATAAATTGAAAATTTGGTTTCGTTAAAACTTTTTAAAATCCAAACAGGCTTACAGAAGTCAGAAACACATCCATACATGCAACAAACTTTAACTGCTGGTTTGCAATTCCGACTTTAGCCATACTAATGCCCACCATAAGACTGTATAAAATGTGACGAAATGTATCTAGGGTTGGAATCGAACCCGAATTTGGCAGATTCGCAGTTCAGTGGCTTACGCTTAACCACTCAGCCACTAGACGCCTCCAACTTTCATACTATTAGTTTCATTTCAACCATTTCAGCCACCAAAACTTATCATATCCTACTTACAAAGCAAATGTTTTTTCCAATTTTCAGGTCAGAGAGTCACTGGTTCCGCTGCTCTGGCTGTTCAGCATTCGGCCGGACTACAAGATCACCATCGAATTCAACGAATCGGATATGGTATCCGATTTCAGTGGTTTGGCGACATTTCGCCGACTCACCGACAAATCTCGCGTCTTCTACGACATGCCGGAAGCTCATTTGGCCGATTTTCTCGACGCCTACCATAGTGCACCGACAGTACCGTTGGAACCGATTGCCTGGAATCGACACGACTGGTCTGTCGAGCAGGATCAGCCATCGGCGATCGAGCTGAGTACGGTGATTCTGGGCGATCGAGCGGTAGCCTTCGTTGGACGAGATCCGATCGCCTTTCTTCGATCCAAATCCACCTACAGTCCAACCGACAATAGGATGGTCATTTCTCCGGATCAGGCCGAAGCCAAGTCCCAACACGTGATTTCGGGTCGGGTCCTATTTGTCCCCAATTCCCAAATCGATTCCTACTTTCCGAGAACGGAATCCGCTCTGGCAATCTATCTCCTACCAGCTGCGATCATGAAAGATTTTGCCAAAAATCCTCTTCGTGGGACGAGGGACGGTATCGAAATCTATCTTGGACAGGATGGAATCGTGTATATCAAGGATGGTCCCCAGAACAACGGTCAGAAAACGAGCAAACAAATCGGTCGGCATGAGTGCTACGAATTTACAGTAACGGATAGTTACAGTCACATTTCCCTGGAGGTTAGGGCCAGCAATCGCTGTACTGGTTCCACGGACCAGGTTCCTGCCCGGAATTGGCACGGAAAGATCGATCTACTCATATCCTCAGGTGTGAACGGTACTCGGGGTCCCACCTATGTTGCCCTGCAAAAGGTGGGGCAGCGGACGCAAACCGCTGACTTGATCGTGGAACAGTTAACTAGCTCAACTCAAACTCAGCCTCAAGGCCTGTAATGACTTTAGCTTGGTCATGTGCAAGCTCTCAGCTAAGAGAAAGAGAATTGTTTTCTGTGAGCGACAAGAAAGCCTTTGTGTACCAAATACTTAGTAAAAATTGGGAAAACGTTTTGGTTCTTTGGTTCCTTTGTTCTGGGTTCCGTCGTGGACAGGTTTGCTAGCTACAAGCCTACAGCTATCTGAGCTGAGGTATCCATAAGTTTCAACAATTGTATTCCACTTTCGGCATTCGGAAATAATATTAAAGTCAGAAATACAGTAGCCAGCAGTTTCTCACAGACCGAAAAAAATGTCGGGTGTATATATCCAATTATTCCCAGTGCTAAAATATTTAAACTTGATCAATCGACCAATTGGTATGGGGATGTTTTCGACCATGCCGAGTTCAGATATCGAAAAACTGTCCGTTGGCAAAACTCGATTTTCTGAAATTGGTAAGGCGTGACCTGAGAACCGAGAAATTTTCCTCGAGTTTACTGAAAAGTTGCATTAGGCATTTCCGTGGTTTCAGAAAACGAGTCTATGTTTGATTCAATTTGTCGTTAGCTCAATTAAGCTAAACTTGTAAGCTAAGATACAAACCTTACTAAGCTAACAAAAATTGGACTTCACATTCGTGCTCTTTGATCAAGGAAATCCCTACATACAACTTTTCAGCTGAATCGGGAACAAAAACTTTTCAGCCCACACTTGCTAATTGAAAAAAATTGTAATATTCAAATTCAGCGTAGTCGAAAGAACACTCATACCAAATTTTAATTCGATTAGATTAGTCAAGTTTTTCAATTTTTAGCTCCTGTGAGGAATAATGGGAATGCCCCTAATGCCGCAGTGCCTCACTCTACAATCAAAGCAAAAACCATGCTCTGCTCGCTAACGGCTCACCCCCCCCACCCAGCACAACAGACCCATCACTTCAAACAAATTCGTGCGCTATGTTTGTGTTCTAAAGCTCGAAGCAGGCACGAAATTCGCTAACACGCTGCTTGTATTTTCGAGCTTAAGGCGGGGGGGTCCAAATTTTGGTCATTTTTTCGACTTCCGCCGATCTCGCTCAATTTTACATATTTTATGATCCAAACCGTATATTTTAACGAGTTTTATAAATAAAGTTGTAAGTCGTACGGTTGTCGAGTAATTTTTCACCTCAAAGTTGAGGTCTCGTGTGTTAAACATAGGAAACTAAAAAAGTTTCACTTTTTTGGTGTGGTGTCAAAAAATCTCGAAACTGGGCTATGCTAACCAGCCTTGTCTGATATCATTAGAAAGGCCTGGATAGGTCTGTGATTTGTTGGAATTGGAATTTTGATTCAGGTCTTTTAATTTTTGAATATTTAAAATTTGACCCGATTTTGAAATGGCTTTTAATTTTAAACGTTCAAAAATTAATTCAAAAATTTTAGAGACTTAAATCAAAATTCTAATGCAAACTGATCACAGACCTTATCCAGGCCTTTCTAATTATATCAGACGAGGCTGGTTAGCAAAGCCCAGTTTCGAAATTTTTTGACACTACACCACAAAAGTGAAACTTCTTTAGTTTCCTATGTTTAGCACATGAGACCTCAACTTTGAGGCTAAATTACTCGACAACCGTACGACTTGCAACTTTGCTTTTAAAAACAAGTTAAAATATACGGTTTGGATCATAAAATATGTAAAAAGCAGCGAGACCGGAAAAACTCAAAAAATGACAAAATTTCGACCCCCCCTTAAGCACATAAACATAAAAAGAGTGAGCAGTGACAGTGAGCATACCCCCATTTTGACCAGGTAATCATTTGCTGGGGGTTACTACTGCCTGATTTGCGGTGGTGGTGGGCCGTTTCTTGACCCATTTCTTTACTGAACGTAATTACTGCAACGTAATACCCACGTCAGCATACGTGTAGCGACAATTATCATTCCATAATACGGACAAAAGTGTTGTAAGCTTCAGGCTTATTACACCCACGTTAGCATAATGTATCAAAGAATATTCTTATTCCATAATACATACAAAGAAGTGTGACAAGACCGTCATCCGAAAATTTGCAGACGATTGGCTCTGTTTATTTAAAATAAAGAAAAACAGCAAAATTTTAGCAGTGTTTTGGGGTTTGCAGAAAAAATTCCCATCTCGGCTTGAAACCTGCACGTTGGCCGGTCATTGGCCGTTGGCCGGCCAACGACCAAAGTCCAGCCAAGCCGATTGGCTTGGCCGACGAAAAATCCGGCCAACGCCAAACACTAGTACCCAATCCGACGTCAAGGAATGAGGAGCTAAATCACTCCCTAACCCTAATTAAATATAACACATGACTGTTTACTGGCAAGTAATAATCAAAAATGTATACAAAGTTAGCACAACATCACACAGATGACAGAAACTCCAAGGTAAAATTAGACAACATTTTAACAAAACAAAGTGTTCTCAGTACTCAACAAGTGAACAACAAAATAATGCAATTGTCCATGTTTTTTCTTTGATGATGTAAAAATTATAATAAACAAATTCAAATAGAAAAAAGGCTACCAAAATACAAAATTCTATACAGACTACTACGATATACTAAATCCTACAGTACTAAGCTAAACAGACAAAGCAAAAAGTCAAATGAAATAAATCAAACAATAGGAATATCGAACCCATGGAAAAAACTACAGATGAAACGATATTTTTCCTTTGATAAATTTAATAAAATCTCACGTTAACAATGCAAAATTGTTGTCAAAGACCAAGAAAACTTTCAGTAGCACTTTCAGCAAAGTATATATTACCAAAGTATTATTTAAAGCATTATAATATAATAAGATCGCATGAAATAACACGAATGATATATTACATAACGATAATTAAAAGTTCAAAATTGAAAGGACAAACTGAATTCCCCACTGGCAACCTGTGAAATTATTGCAAAATCTAAATTTTTAGGAAATTTTTGAATATTTTCGATTCGTTCTGCCCCGGCAAATCTCCGTTAATAGGGCACACTAAACTTTATTTGAACCACATTACATTATGTCTTTTAAACTTTTTGATTTTTGAAAAATTCAAGAACAAGTACAACTAGAGAATACAACATAGTACACAAGACAAAAATATAGACAGCATCGTTAACGCATTTTCCATTTAATCAAGTCCAAGACATTGCAGAATTTCCGCAACAAAAGTGCAAATATAATTGAGCAGATAACAAAAAACAGCATGAAGCAAAAACTTTACAACGGACATAATATACGCATACCTACATACAACATGACCTGAAAATGTTAACAGTAGATGATGCTAATAGCAGAAAACAACAGATAAACAGCAGAATAATGTTGTCATTCTATAGCATTAAGTAACAGGACATAAGTACGTCGGAAATTGTACAACGAGGCAGTAAGTACACATAGTGTAAAATATGGTGGCTCAGTTAGTTATGTATAGGGAACCCAATGCTAACAAACGGTTAGTTTCCTGTAGTTAAAGGGACTATTAGGGCGTAAGTTCAGTTAGGAGGACAAGTTTATATTTATAAAATTCCGTTTATCAGGATTAACTAGGATAGGATTATTATACAGTGAAACTAATTTTGCCAAATAACAACAGATCATTGTTTTCTGAAAAACCCAGAAACAGCAAAAGCCTGCAAAAAAAGCAAGCAAAAGCAAAACTTTTGTATAAAATATTGACTAGATGAACCATAAAATTTAGTAATATAAAATAACAGTATCAACTATCATTTGCTGTTGATACGTATAGGTAGTTGCAACAGAATAAGTAATAGCAAAACGTAACAGAAAAAATGCCATTTGCAGTTTGCACTACTGCAATAAGTATGACAAAAACTAATTACGAAAACTAATTACAAGTCCATAATTTAGCAAACCAATGACATGCCATAAACAAATGCATAGCATCAACTACGATATACACATACTGTCATATTTGTATCACAAAACCACCAATTTTCACAAGCATACTCAGGGGGGGGAGACCCATAACTCACACAGTACAACAGATTTAAGCAGAAAAAATGAATCCATCCTCCAAAAAGGAACCGTTTTTGGCACTGAGCCAACCGAAAAAAACCGCTTCTCTGTGACTATGAAGGGGGCGGCCCACGTACATAGTTGAGTTTGGTGGCAAAGGCATCGCGCCAGGTGTTGCGCTGATGACAGCACAGAGGGTTGATCAGGATCGCACCCAGGAGGAGCAGCAGGAGCAGACAGATCTGAATTGGCCAGGACTGACGGAGGCCGGTCCACAGACGGGCCGGCCACCAACCGGACCAACCGGGAGTGACGGACGACAGGCCTGCAGACCTGCCGGGCTGTTCCGAATCTCCTGAAGAAGGGCCGATTCGGCCGCCAAGAGCGGACTTGGTCGAGCCGGGTGGGACAGTGGAGCAAGGTCTACAAAAGAAAGAAAACAGGAAATGAGCAGAATTTAGTATAAGAAATGCAAGTCTGAATCTGAGAGTTCCCGCTCTATGGCTGCCAGACATGCAACGTTTCACGTGAAATTATCGAAACATTGAAATCAGCGTATCGAGCGGGGGTAGTGGTAGGACGCTCTACTTGAAATCATAAACTCTACGATTTCTACCCAGGGCACTTTTCTTTACAGCTTATTAATCCTGATTTGAATCTTTCACAATTCAATTTCAGTATATTTGTGCATACAATTTGCTAATATGAAAGCTGCAAATTGTTATCTAAAAGCAAATTTTAATTCAATAGATTTCGGGAAATACACTACACTACTAAAACTACCAAACAGGAAATTATATGAAAAAGTGTACCAGAAAAAAGATATTTCTAAAACAACAAGAACATTATGTTGCTTTCGAAATTCAGTAGAAAAACCGTTGCTATATACCTCAAAGGATCAGACAAGTCCGATTCCTCCGTCTGACGGGAGATTCGGCGGCGCCTTGTCAGCTCAGTCGGATCCTGCTCGGATAAATCCCGGATTTCAGAACCAGATTCCGGCTTATCCGTTAATCCTCCTCCTCCTCCAGCTTCCTCAAAGCTGGGATTCACTTCCCCAGGTCCGCAGTCCTCCTCAACCCGGATCTCCAGACCTTTCAGATCCAGGGGCAGGAGTTCATTGAAACTCCGAACCAGATCCAGAAATCGGGACTGATAGCCCGTGGTTCGAGTCCCAAAGTCCAGGGAAAGGGAGGAACTGGTCTCCAGCTGACCGGTCAGTCGGGACAGGGACAGGATGCGATCATGAAACAGGTGGAGATCATTCTCAATGCTCTGCAAAAAAATATCAGACATATAACACGGAAATAGACACACACTGAAATGGTGGTTATGCAGAATTATGCTATAGAATAATAGTATACAGAAAGCAGTAAATAAAGACAAGGTTTCCAAGCACATCAAAAGGAAAGCCATGGGTTTAGTCCGTACCTATGGTCTAAGCAGTAAATAAAACAAGGCTAATAGGAAGCTATGTGTTTAGTTCACACCTATGCTTTAGTCCCAGCAATGTCTAAACAGTGACTGTATACCGGAAAGAAAATTTTAAACTGGCCGACTCACCTGAAGTGTTACACAATTATTCTATTAACCCAGTGCAACCAAAAAAACTGAATAAATTTGAGCAATTTTAATTCACTGAGCCCCACTGCTCGGTAAAAAAGCCCTAGCTAGCATGCATAAAACCCCTGCAGATCACCAAAACTATCTCCTGTTATTTTTCAATTATGGTTTGGTAAGTATCTGTATCAACTCAGTTTAACATGGACACCACCAGAAAACAGCAGGAAATTAAGGGAAATTTGAATTTTTCTGTAGAAAACATGCAAAAGGAAGGTCTGATCTTAGAGCTGGGGCCGGTTCCGATTTTCGAAACCGGTTCCGGTTCCGGTTCTAGGGTACCGGTTCCGGTTCCGGTTCCGGTTCTAGCTTCCGGTTCCCGGTTCCAAGTACAAAATTTGTAGTGATAATTTTCTTTGTTATTTAACATTTGTTGTAGACCCCTATAGGGCTTAAACAATCAAAATGAAGAAGCAATGGTATATATCAATTGGATTAAACATACCAAGACAACAGTTTTTTAATTTTTTGAATCAATTTTCGATTTGTTACTGTAGAACATTTTTGGACATCTTGTAACCACCATACCCTACATTGAAACTTTTAATTTTTACTTTTGTCATAAGAAACAAAATTGTTTCGGCAGTTGACTGTTCAATGGTACTGTGTATCAAAATGTTTATGATGCCTGTATGGTATAACCTGAAATTATGGATTTGAAAAAATGAACAAACAGCGCGGTATATCAACAGCGCCTACCAACCCAAAGAAATCTTAAAAGCAGGAAAACATTTAAAAAATTTATAAGAATTGCTGAAGGCTTATATAGTTTTAAATTTCTTTTAACTAACTGCGGTCGCTTCCGAAAGATGTTTCCAGAAATTTTAAATGTAGTTAATATATTTAAAAATAGGAAATATTAAAATTTAATTTAGTGCTCTTTCGCACAGACACACCTCTATGTAAGTATTTATTTAGTTCCTAACAACAGATTACTTATGCCGACGTCTCTTTGACGACGATGTTATGACGACGAACGAAGTTCCTGAAAAATAGGAAAATAGATACTAGCAGTTTTCAAATGTTTCTGCTCCTGCAAAATTTAAATTGTTCTTCAGAGATGTTGACTCCAGCTTAGGTCTAAAGAATAATTGATGGCGTTCTTATATGAAGCTGCGTTTTGGAAGCAAAAGTAATGAGATTAATGAAAATAAAACTGTATACAAACTTATAGTCTTTCGAATGCTCTAACCAAAACTTACAAATTCGCTCTTCAAAGTATTCTTCGATTCCTTGCGGTTTAAGTGATAATAAGGAAAATTGGTTTTCAAAGCTTGTTTGATTTTGGCTTGATTTGGTTTGGTCTCTCTGCTCCGCAGCATCTCTGCCTGAGCTCAGCAGCACGAAATTTTGAACATGGTGGTTAGATTCTTAGCACACGGATTCCTCTCAACTCATTCCAGCAATTAGATAGCGTCTTTACGCACACATTTTTGAGAAAACTGTTCAGAGAAATTTTTAAGTTTTGTGTTTAATTTTGTTCGAGAGAAATACAAGCGTCCAAACTTGATGCTTTTGGCGAAATTTGGAAAAAATTTACATTTTCTCAAAATATTGAGCTTGTTTGTTCATTAAGCAATTTCAGAACAGATAGCCTTCGGGAAACGCTTTTTGTAGCGTGAACTGAGATCGCCAATCTTTAGCTTCCCACGCATGGAGAACTCAATCCCTGTTCAAAGCTTGTTTTCGTGTGACCGCATGTCCAAGTCGAACATTTGATTTGTGACTGGCGTACTCTGCATACTTGTAGTAACTTTAAATTAAATTTATTAAATTTAACTAAGCTTTACACCGAATTGCACCAATGAGGGTAAGTGTTAAGCTAACCTCAAGGTTAACTCGGAGTTAACCTGATAATTCTAAGTTAATCCGTAGCACCAAATCAGGTTAAGTTAACCTCGAGGTTAACTCCGAACTAACTTGGTCTTTAGCGGCAGAAACTTAATTCTGAGTCCTATCAGGATTAACTGAGGACTAACTCAATTTATAAGATTTCTGCTTTCGTTTTTCGGAAAAGTTCGTCACGGGCTGTTCAAACTATTGTTTATACATGTTTCATATTTTTTAGAAAAAGATTTTCGCACTTTAGTTTTGAATGTTCCTCCAGAGATTCGATCCACTACTTCAGTTTTAGCCTTGAGCTCAGATTTGAGGAGATTTAAGACTTAGTCCGGAGCTAACCTCAAGGTTAAATTAGGCGCCAGCTAACCTTGACAAATGATGATTGGATACATTGACTAAAGAAACGAATCTTATTGGTTAAAGATAACCCTGAGCTGCAGCTTTGACAAGACCTAAGTTGGTGCAACGGCCTAACTTTAACCCTAAGCTGTAGCTCAAGTGCAGAATAGCTAACACCGAGTTGGCTCGGTGTTAAGCTAACACCGAGCTAACTTAGTCCGATTTGGTGCAATCGGGCGTAAAAATGATTTAAAAATTATCATTGAACTCCAAAAATTGAATAATAGTCTTTCAAAGTTTGCTGCACGTACTACCATCAACACATTTTGGTCATTTTAGATTCAGTTTAGCTTGAGTCGAAATCCTGCAATAAATACGAAAATCTTACGTATTAATATTAAAGCAATTAACTAAGTGAGAATGAACAAATATTTAGAATATTCGTTCATCGAGCTATTCGTTAAGTCTTCTTGAAATGTACACAACTATTCGTATGTAGTAATCGCCGATTTCGAATTATTCGCTAATGATTCTACATTCGTGCCATCGCAGTTCCCAGCTTCAACTGCAGAGACAAGAAAATCATGAATCAGAATCAAATGCTGCTAGATTATGAGATCCAGGCCCAAAATCCAAATATTGCAAATTTTACATTTGCCAAAAATTTTACTTCAAGCTCAATTTTTGAGCCTGGAACCGGCCGGTTCCAAATTCTACCGGTTCCGGTTCCGGTTCCGGTTCCGGTTCCGGTTCTAAAAATCCTTCCGGTTCGGTTCCGGTTCCGGTTCCGGTTCCGGTTCCAACCGGTTCTAGTGGAACCGGCCCCAGCTCTATCTGATCTCACCTCAGCCAGACCAGAATCGCTGTCTCGATCCACCTGGGGATTCTGAGGATCTCCTCCAGCCACAGCGGCGGGTGGTGGGGGATCGCGCAGCCGCGCCTCAGCAAATCGTGTCTCCAGACGGCCCAGATAGGAGCGTAGTACGGATTCCGTTTCCAGCCAGTGGGACCAGACGGCCAGCAGAGTTTCCCGCTTCTCCAGTCGATCACGAATCCTAGAGATAGAAAAGAAAAGAAGAAAAGAAAATGGAAATGCAGGAGCCGCGGAATAGGGAATGGGAGGGAAATAAAGACATGTCACCTCTGGTAGCAAGAAGAATTCTGAATGAGCATATTATTATAAGCGGAAAAATGCATAATGTTGTATTAAGCCTTATTTTGAGGCATAGGGTCAGAATAAAACCCCAGTTCAGTTTAACTCACCCACACAACGTTAAACGAGTTAAAACTCTACTCTGCTTTCAATTCGGGCACGAATCGGCCCTGAGCGATCAGTGTCTCACTCTTCCTACTATAAACTCTTAGTAATGTGTCCTTACATGCTCAAGTGTGTGTCGCACTCGTCTAGGAGCAAATGTACTCCTTTACGCTGAGCCAGGGGCCGATCAGCTCCGTTCCATACTCCCAACAGTTTCTGCAGCAGATCGCGAATGTTCAGAATGTCTTCCTCAATTGCCTGGAAAATGAAACGGAAATAAAGGGAAGAATGAAAATGAAGTTGAAAGAAAAAACTCACCCGAAGACTGACAATCATACAAAGATCATTCATACCAAAAGCTCGGCGGTTCGATCACCGCTCTGGACACTTTTCTTCACATATTTCAATCTCACAACCTTTACAATAATCTACTGTGTATATTTTACAGAATACAGTTTTGTTTGATATTTTTCTTCCTCTATTCCTCCCCCACCCCCCAACGCCCCTGAGGGGCTGACTTACTCGATCAGTTCGCAGGGCTTCCTCCAAGTCCTCCGTCCGATGAAAGGGCCCCGAGGTAAGTCTGGTCAGATTGTAGACAGCCAGGGCCAGCCGCTCCTTGGAGGCATGAAGCACACTCTCAATTCGAGCCTCAAATCCAGAATCGTCCAGTCGCTCCATCCAGAGGGCCTCTAAAAAATGTAACAAACAATGTGACACAAAAAAGTAAAGACAAAAATGGAACAAAAAACAACAGTGTAACACACACACACACAATCAGGGGTGCAATCAGGGGTCGATTTCATCATTAGTCACAAGTTCACAGGCAATCTTGAGGATATACAGTTTGGACGTGGAAAAAGTAAACATCGTGACCCTAAAATTATGCAACAAGTTGTATACTAAATTACGTACCAGGATACAGGGACTGGGAATGATACTGCTGGTAATGATCACAGACAGAATTCCACCGTCTAATAAAATCACCTTTCTAAAAAAAAGGACCAAATAAGCCAAATAAAAACACATTAACAAAGGTACATAACTGAATAAAAATGAATAAATAAATAATTATGTCCAACACAAAACAAAACCGCCAAAAGAATTTCAACAGTAAATTATGAATATTATACAATACATATGACACGCAAGAGCACGTCATGTTACAGACAGCAGCTCAAAAGTTTAGATTGCATAGACTGGCCAGAAGTAACGTTGTACCGCTGTAATAATTATTTAAAAATTCAAATTCAAATTTTCTGATTTCAGAAATGAAATTTAGGACATCTGTGACATCAGAAACTGTGTTACTTATATACAATTAATAATAATCATCCTATAATATTAGTTCCCTTAGCTAACAAAAATGTAGAACTATTCCAAAACTTCTTCGTATATAATAATGTCAATATTTTTAAACAAAAAAATTGGTGCGCAGATACATAAATTTAACAAATGCAAATTATTACACAATAATTAGTTAATGCAAACCTTAACATCAGAATGCCGCCTGTCCCAATGACGATGCTGTCTCAATTCTAGATCAGTCAGGTCCGATTCTGAGTTCGAATAGCCGCCGATTGGACGCTAAAGTTGGATAAAAAATAAAAAAAATCGTAATCAAAAATAAAAAACCAGCAAAAGCACTCAACGAGTTTGTGAAAAACAGAACAAAACCGACATTACATTACATTGAAAGAGTGTTATTGCCATCGAGCGAGAGTAGGAAATTAGAATATTATTATTTTTTTACAGTATTAATTGGGAATTTAAAATTCTTATTTTTTATCGTCCAAATTATTCGATCCTTTCAAAAAATTTTCTAGAAATTAAGAATTTACCATTCGCTCTCCAGAGAAGGCCGCCTGATAATCGTCTCCAAAGTTGACCAATCGTGAATCGTCCAAAGCTTCATCTAATGGTCCCATTTCTGGCTGCTGGGGAGGCTAAATAATTCAAAAAATAATCAAAAATCACCAAAAAGTCACCAAAATCTCTCAAAATCAATCGTAAAAATCATCCAAAGAATGTCAACAATGTGTACAACAAAACACAGCCCTCTGCATCCTGTGAGAAAAGATGCAAAGCAACACACGACACACAAAACACGTTAAAGATGAAAGATAGAACTAGTGCCATCAAATCCAGATTTTAAGAAAATGAAAAAATAGTATAAAACTAGTATACATAGTTGATGGAAAAAAACAGAGAGATTTGCACGAAAGAATCCAGAAACAAGAAAGAGAGATGCCGCTCACAGCAGAAGACTAACGGGGAGACAAAAATAAAGTTTCGACAAAATAACAACAACGTGTCAAGTGGGTTTCAGTCAAGACCTCCCAACAAAAGTCAATGAATTGCAAGAGCTAGGCCAGCATACAGTATATATATATACCTGCATACACACATGGTATGTAATATGTATACAGTCTCTGTGTGTATACTACTGTCATAGAAACTTTAAAGTTGGTGAACTTTTTAACAACAACTTCATAAAGCAGTACGTATGTATGTTTCAACTTCAAGACTGCTAAGAATTTACTAAACAGAAAGGGGGGGGGGGTGAGATATGTCTGAATACAAAATCAAAAGGACAAAGTGCGCATCATTTCTAGCATAAAGTACTCATGTGGGTTCAAAACTAACCGACAGCGACATAATTTGAATCAACGAGTAAGGTTAATCTCAAACGGAATTTATACGTAGGAGTGGGCTAGGCAGGTGACACAAGATTTACTAGAGCAGTAAACAGCTTTACTTGACAAACTTCTTCAAGCTTGGGGTTCTGTTCAAAACACTGTATGTATAGCTCAG